>CABFWB010001537.1:143289-154435 GCA_902151455.1 Timema bartmani
ACATCACTGGTTGCTTTCCTAGGTTAGGTTTGTAAAACAAGCTGTTGGTCGACACCAGTCACATCACTGGTCACGGGATCTAATGTGTCACACTCATTTTTGAACAATTGCTAGTGATAAGGAGATCAGCTTTTGAATCTTGGTCGGGTTTTTTTTCCGAGGGTGCTGTTTTCCTAAACTATTTTCCAATATCAGTCCCAAGTGAATGTAGGTACACTTTCTATAATGTTCTTCCTTAATCTCTGGCCTATAACTGTACCATAATTTATAAGTAATGCCTGAACTCTTGTTAATATGTGGTGAAAAAAATAAAATATGAAAACATTGTGAAGTAGAGATGTACAAGACTCGAAAATATCTCAATATCGTCTCGAAAATTCCAAGAAATTTGAAATAAAAAAAAAGCAGCAAATAACTGCCCTAAGGAATATATTTATAAACCAAACAGAGAATTTATTATTTCTAAAAGTGGGTGCCGTACAAACTCAGAAAATAGGCAGCACCTTTACACCCAAAAATAACCCTCATTAAGAAATGATTTCTTTATAAATATTGTTTTTCAATATCAAACTTTGACATAATAAGCTGTTACACTACAAATAAACTATAAATCTTATACATTGCAACTTTTACTCAATCTAGAGTTAAGTTTTCAAAATTTTAGGGTCATATCGTGCGAGGAACAAGACCTTTGAATCCTCAAATGTCTTAAATACTTAAGGTTTAGGAAATGTAGATAGAAACAAAAGGATCAAACACAAAACAGCTTTTACAATGAAAAGAACACGGTTCACACTTTACATCGCTGCCACTGGACAGAGGTAACTGCTGCCTCTTGAAGAAAATCAAGCGTTAGTGCTGTCTCCCCTGAGCTAGTTTTCATTTTATCGGCACTCAGCAGGGAGGAGCGTGAAGCGCGCAACACAACTTCCTAAAAGAGGAAACCAAAAACACACCAAAGGGAGAAAAAGGAAATTGCTAAAGGATGATAGAACAAATAACAGGGAGGAAAAATACAGGAAATGTACAATGGATGCAAATATATGTAGTTTTCTTTTCTTTTAAGGAAAACCTAATTACTTAGGAATAATCAAGATTAGTTTTTTTTAATGTGATGTTTTTAAAAGCAATTATGATGCTCTACTAGTGGCTTAGCCCAAGATAATTCTAGGGCGAACTTAATGACTAGATCACAGCCAACTTAAACCAACCTTTTATAACATATTTTATTTTCTAGGAGATAGACATATATTTTAGATCATTCTCTTGGTGGACATTTTCAAATTATAAGGCTGTGTCGTGGCACAATCCAATACATCGATACACACGTTTTCCATAAACGAGTTATTTCAAATCTACTCACAGAGAAGCTGTCTGCTAGCTTCTGGCTCTACAGCGCATGCGTTGTCAAATGCGAATGCGCACTGATTTGAGATGGTAGGTTCAGAGATTTGATTGGTTCTCCCGTGCCGAATATCTCGGGTAGAGCGGACGAAGTAGAGATGAGTTGAAATTTAGCAGAACAGCTCGCGCCGAGGGGGAAATCTTGTGATTGGCTTAGATCTAGTCACATGACCACATTTCTGTTCTGCGCTAGTCTTTTGGCGAACGTGTGAATCCACATTAATCCAATCATGTACCCTTTAGCAAGCTTTCAAAAGCTTTCAAATTTGTGTTCTCTGTATTCCTTTAAGTATTCTAGAATGCCAGGTGCACATTCACTCTAATAAATGAAAACTTGTGTCTACCATCAAAAAGTAGAAAACTAATGCTAGAGACAATTTTTAACAACTTTGGCTTTTATTTTGACTACTGAGAATTCTCTCAGCTTATAGTGCATAAATGACCGTCAATACGTTTGGTTACAATAGTTGGCATGGGCCTTTTATTATTTAAAATTAAGGGTGTGTGAAGCTTAGAAACTTTGACTTTGCTTCGAAAAAAATATTCTGTTTATGTTCCATTAATACTATTCAGGGCTGTTACAAATTGGTAATCATAAGAAAAAATCTGAAGTAATCATACATGTTGGGATATGGGATAATAACTTGAGATATCAGATTGAAACAAAATATTACTAAAAGTTAAGCAATACATTATTTTCTAAGTGATTTCAGTGTGCATAAAGCTATAAAACTAAGCATAAAGTGGTTTTGTTTCAAGCATAAAACAACTAACAAAAAATATTCGACTTTGAGAATATTTCATGTATTCAATTCAAATTGAAAAAGTGGACTCTGAAAACTGCTATTAAAAATTAATCCTAATGTGAACATTTTCTACACGATTTGAATACAGAAGATAATTTTTGTCCCCTCTAAATTGACTAATTATTTTCATAGTTGTTATTGTGAAATACATAGCTGACATTGTGAGAGTATAAAAGTAGATATTATTAATCTAGTATATAACTAGTTTAAGTATGAAAACTATGTGTTTTGTCATTGTGGTAGAAATATGGTCCTGCAAGTGGAGCGAAAATCTAAGAGAGCAATTTTTTTAATAGTGTTCATTAGTATTAGTTGTATAATTTATATCTCTTAATGAATGATTACAGTTCAGTTAATACCTAATCTTACATATAAATAAATTTCCAATTAAAGTTTAGTTTGTAGTTTTATTTTGTCATTGAAAATTTTTATTGTTCTGTTATTTTAATTGCAACAAACTAAAAAGGTCTAAATCCATTTAGCTCAAGGAAATAAAACATTTTAACCCATTCCTTTGTGCGGGCACTGAACGCCTTTGTTTGTCCAAACATTCCCTGGCATCGGCGCAAACCGACATTTCATTGCCCTAAGTTAATGTGATGCCATCTATCAATGAACCACTTTCAGTACTTTTAGCCAGTCTGAATACTTCATGTTGAATCTAATAGAGGGGGCTACCAGTTCAATGCTAGACTATGACCATAAATCAAGTAGAAAAATTGTTGCCGGGCCTGCGTAGATCGCTGTGCTAAACACGCAAAGAATGGGTTAATCTGTTGAATGTTTTCATAGATACGGAATCAATATTAGAAATGTCACGATATGTTTTTCTCGATTCTGATTCCTCGATTCTTGAACATTTCTTTTTCCAAGCATTATTGCATATAAAATACAACGTGCCTGATACCCTACTCCCCCCTCGATGCGAAACTTGGACTCAACCATTACAACACATGTCGTTTGAAACTTTAATCTCATTATCTTATAGATATTTACTAAACACACTAAAATTCTTCAGAACTGAAAATCAAAACCAAGAATTCAAAGGAAAAAGAACACATTTTACACGTTTCAAAAATTTTAAGTCGTCCGCCATAAATGATCCTACGCACGTTAGCTCGTCAGAAATTGGTGATGAAATTTTGGCACCGATATATCGATAATCTAGGGAATTAAAATAAATATAACTTTTTTTGCTTCATTTTTATTAACTATGTCGATTTTTGTTCTATTTTTATTAAAATTGTCTTATTCAAAGGGCTAAATAACACATTAAAAATTGAAAAGTGACAAAGAATATAATTACAGGACTGCAGCCATTTTAATTTGATACGAATATTGTAGCTTTCGATATACACGTTGTGATATATCAATTATTGATAGATATATCTATATATTCTATTTCACTTAACTATTACTTTTTTTTAAATGTGTCAAATTTGTTAAGTTTTTACCTATTGTTACTGTCATAATGTCAGGTCGTATTATATTTGAGACCATTTATTTTTCATGTAGATCACCTCAAAATGTTGGGGTCGTACTATATGCGGGCCTTTACAGTATATTTACAGTTTGCCGGCATTTAAGTGAAAAGCCAACTAAACTAATATGAGAGATAATCGACTATCACCTATTTGGAATGTTGCCGTTTTGTTTAGTTGCCAGTTTTATTGAGAGCTAAGAATAGAAGTAGCGAGAATTGTAATATTAAGATCTATTTCGATACCATTAAGAATCGAGGTATCAAGGAATCGAGTTTGACAGCCCTAATCCATATTGAATAGTGCTGATTCTCTATGGCAACATTTTGGTTATAAAGAGACAAAGGAAAATTGTGAGCCCTACCATACATTTCTAAGATAGTAATACATTTCAAAAATGACTGTGTATTTTAAGGCTTTCATTTAACCTAAATTAGTTTTTATATTGACCCATTAACTTGACAAAAGGTGGGTTGTAAGAAATATGTATGAATAAAGTGCATCAAGCAAATATAATTCTGCTATAATTAAATAAAAATAAAAACACTTAACGCATATTTACACGCACTTCAACATTTTGATGCTTTTATTGCATCTTCCTCAGGAAATAGTAGTATTAATTGTGAACAGGAAGTTAGCTTTATTGTTGCCAACTTTGTTGTGCAACACAAAGTTTTGATAGTTTTAAATCCAAAGAAATTTTCGTCTTGCACAACCAAGTTGGCATCACTGAAGCTAACTTCCTGTTCAGTCTTGTTGAGGAAGATGCAATAAAGCATGGAAATTTTGTTGTGTGTGTGTAAATGTGTGTTGAGTGTTTTTACTTTTATTTTACTTTTTACAGATTATATTACATCATTAATTTAGAAATAATTGTTGAATATGAATTTAAGTTATCTTCCCTTCACCCAAACTCTAGTCCAATTTGTAAAGAATATTAAAATCTCAATTTCGAACTGGACTAACCTTCTCAATGTACAACATTAAATGAAATAGGGTTGAATTTAATATTTAGATAAAATAAAATGTATAAGTTAAATATTTAAATTTAGAATAATTAAAGAGTTGGAAAGTAGTGATCATTAAAACATTTTTTTGACTAATTTTTTTCTAAGTACTCCGCTTTTATAATGAAACCAGATTTAAAACAGATTGACTAGGGTACAGATTTAAACTAGGCAAATAATAAAACACAATTTGACACACAAAAAAAGGGTGCATGCTTCACAAATCAGATGCCATTAACTACGCTGAAATAAACTTAAAAGTTTTAATATAATTCAACACTATTTAGATGGCATTTTTTTTTATCAATATGCAATTATTATTTTAGTTTTTTTTTTATTTCACTCTTTATATACAATTACATAAAACACCCAAAACATGTAAAAATGACAGACACATGTTTTAAATTCATCTTAAAGATGTGATTGTAAAAATATGATTCCACTACGACAAATAATCAATAAAATATAAAATAGCTGACCAGATTACTTATGCAAAGCTATTATTTTCCATTTTACAGTATAAAACCTGATTAACACAACACACAAACACGACATACAAATTACAATATATCACAGCACACTAACGTTCCGTCCAGTGTAGCAAATTAAAACAAATGACTAGCATATCAAGGTTTTCATAAAAAAAACATGTTTACAAGCACTTTCTCCACACATTATTATTATTACTATTATGTGTTCTGTCTCACGACAGGTCCATTCTTTTCGTCAGTGAACTTAGACCGCCAATGCACCTTGATACCAATTACTCTACAATCGAGTATTTCTTTCAGTTGGGATCTCTTTTGTGATTATGTTTCCTGGTTGTATAAGTTCTGCCTGATTATTTACCAATTCTGTCTTCCTCCTTGAATTTTCTTCATTTTTATATTTTCATTGGCTTGTCATGGAATTATTTTCAAAGTTAATAACGGCATATGAAGCTATGTTTGGTTCATAGTGAGATGTCAATTATTTGACCAGTGACACCTATTGTTTATTATTCTCAAAACTCATGAATATATATTTTTTTAAATATCCTTCCTGTTTATAGTCTGTGTTTATTGGAAACCCTGCCATTCACTTGTTTTCATTGCTTCCTAACCTACGCTCATTTCACAATATTTTTAGACATGTCCAAAGCATGACACACACGACCTATCTTCCAATAAATCAAAGAACCATTGTGTGCAATGCAAGAAGGTTACACTTGCATTAAATGCTTCGACAGCCAGTCTAAGGCGCTTCTCTCGCAGTAGACTAGATTGCCGATGACAGGGAGATAGAGGTTCGAATCTCTGTCGGATGTATTGAAAGTGTTTTTTCTTAAACGGTTTTCCACTCTTCCTCCATGAAAATGTAGGTACACTTCCTAAAAATATAATTTTTCTCATTCATAAAACCATTAGTGTAATTAGTAAATAAGCATTTAACCCAAATGAGAAGTAAAATGTTGTGCTAAAAAAATGCTTTGACAGAAATGGTGATTTTGTATTAATTCAGAATCATACAAAAAGTAATTGGTACAAAGTTATATTTAATTATGTTGTACTAGGGGTAAGGCCTGTCCCCGACAACAATTTTGGATTCTGCACAAATTCTTTCTTCTGTTGTTTATACAGTGTGTTAAGAAACTCATAGCCCAAACTGAATGATAAGTTTATTTGAACCAAAAGTAGTACAAAATTCCTATACACTTACATCCACCAAACTATGCTAATACTAATTAAATTGTGTTCAAAATTTCTACATACACTGTCAAGCATGCGTGGACATCGTGTTGCATAAAAGTTAGGTGCGTGGCACTGCACACCTCAACATCTTTGAGCGTGATGGCAGAACATATCACAGTAGTAAAAAGTAGTAGAATACGTTCTGAGGGTCATCATTTACAGTCCTACATCACATAAAGTTATTACATGTGCAGTGAGGCATGCCTAGCCTCTATGCAACCTGTTATACACACATGCTTGGACATCTTTGCTCTCCCGGCGCTATTAGCCGAAACTTTGAACACAATTTAATAGTATTAGCATAGTTTGCCATATTTAAGTGTATAGGGATTTTGTATTACTTTTGTAAAAAACTATATGTGCAGTTTGTGCGTTAAGTTTCTGAACACCTTGAATATATTGTGATCCCATGTGTTTAGACGGGGTAATTTGTTATACAAACCACTTACAACAGTGAACAAACTTACAAGATTTGGTTTTTCATCCAAATTGAACTCGATTTATGTGTTGCATCCACCATATTAGATGTCATCCATCCATCCTCATCAAGTTTCAGATACTTTTCATAAAGGTGGCATGCTCCTTAGCGTCCATATCAAATTTCAGCTCTTTAGGGCATCAGAACATTTGAGAAAAAGCCCTGTAAGGATGGATTTTATATTTCTTTATAGTTTTCCTTTTAGCAACCATTTAATTAATTCATAATGGTTTATTTCAAATTCGAGCTGGGAAAGCTTTGAATTATTTTTTTTTTCAAGATAAAAACTTGTGCCTTACAGTAAAAATAGTTTTGTTTAAAAGGTATAAAAATTGAATATTTTAGTTAGTGAAGATTTGTCAAATCGGGAACATGACAAAGGTGACTTATAGTTCACTTTAATACAGTCGGTTGTAAAAGTTATTTGTTCAGGATTTGTTTGATTGATTGATTTATGAACGTGAACATTAAAGAATCCTGATTGTGTTTGTTCATTGAGACAAAGGATCCAGGTTTAATTCCTTTGTCACTTTTTAATCAATATTCAAACACGGGCACGTGTACGGCCATTAATTTCAACACAAACTCGTTAACTATAGCTACTGTGAATTCACACCTACGAAGCAAAGTTGATATAAGTGGTCCCTTTTAACAAGAAGAGCTGATCACATTTCGCTTCAGCTGACATAAAAACATTTTGGTCAAACCCATGATATGGACGTTTGTATGAGGGAAAAAAAAAGTACAAATTCTTGAAAAGCGAAACATTCTCGCCACATTCAAGGCATTATTTCTGTAAGAAAAATAATATAAACCGTCGAATCAAAACAGCAATTGGCGATCTACTCCTCTATAAAACACGGCAATGCCTGACGCAAACCGTCCGGGCCTGAGGTTCTGTCAAAGTAATCTTGTGACCGTGTTATCGACTTGGGGGTAACTAAACGTCGACCTACACTATCACACTAGTATGACTGTTCGATGTCTACAGCTCATCTCGCACGCTATTGGTTGTCGTCCGGTGAACAATCATCTGCCATCTCCACGCCGAATTGAACTACGCTGACCTGCTCATCGTCACGACACGGGTTTCTTCACCAAGAGGCTGAATCCTCGCTTGGTTGATGGGGAACTGTAACCGTTCTTCAAGATAGCAATGGTTCTCCCTGTGGACATAAACCATCAAATAATCAAAATAATTATAAATACAACTTTTCTATAGGTGAGATTAAATTCCAATTTATTTATTTTTGTTTTCCATCTGATTTGGGCGTACTTTGTACCGATAGTGTGCAGTAGAAACATGGATGTTGGATGTAAGAGAGACAAGGCCAGGGGAAGGAAGGTGGAGCAGATAACAGCAAGTGTGTGAGTGAGAGGAGAAGAATAGTGGAAAGACAGAGGGAGGCTTTTCACTGGATGTAAACTATTTATGATGATTATAATTATCATTATGCATAAAATTGTTACTTTCTAAGAGAAACTTCTCTCTTTTTGTGGTACAATTTGTTACACGTGAAAAGAGGTAAAGAACTTTTAACACGGTTTACACTTTATGTCACCACTGGACATAAAGAGTTAATGGCTGCATCTTGAAGAAAATCTATCGTTACAGCCCGATCTCTAGATCTAGGTTTCATCCTATCGGAACTCCCTCCTGAAAAGTTCAATTTTGATTCGGATCAGTGTAGTCAAGAGCTTGAGAAACCCTTAATAAAGTCCGAGTCTAGGAGCGTGTATATTGGGGCAGCGCTGTGTGTGTACCTGTCCATGTATGTTCCTGTCCCAGCACGACCGCCCTGCAGTCGGGGTCCCTGGTGCACATCTGGGCGGCCTCCACCTCGTTGAACACGGACACCACACAGCTCACCGCTGACATGGAGTGATGACAGCGATAGTCAAACTGACCAGGAAGGTCGCTGTCAGGTACCACCTCGAACCCTGCACATAGCATGGCATCCTCTTATTGAAGTTTAAATGGGGGGGAGCGTGTTTGCCCTAAAGTATAGTTCCGGGTTCTTTATTAAATTGGCAAAGTTTTTGTAAAATAAGAGTATTTTTAGCAAATAAAACTTAAAGTTGAACCAGCGTGGTCCAACCCGAGACATGTTTTGTTCCGATCCGGCAATCTCTTAAAAGGTTTTTAAATAAATAATGTAAAAAGACGTAATGCTGATCCGCATCATTGAAAAACTTATGGCACAAAATCGGTCTAATTTTCTAGTTACAATCATAATACTATTATATGATACCTGTACACTGGTTTAAAGTTTAAAATAATTTAAAAGTATTTATTTTTGTCAGCGTGTCTTACAACATGTTTGGGATATATACTTATGTGCTAATTACACTAATGTGTTAGGGATGAGAAGTAAGTGTACCCACATTTGCGTGAAGGGAGAGTGGAAAACTATTTAAGAAAAATGCACCCTCGGTAAACCCGACCGGGATTCAAACTCTGATAATCGAGTGTGATATAAGAGTAACGCCTTAGACCGGTGGTGCGTAAACTTTTTGTGGGTGTGACCCCAACGAAGTATTATTTTAATTTGAAGATCACATTCCACCATGTGACTAAAACAAACTTTTTTTCCTCCTACTTACATGAGGCGCCTCTGTACAGCAACTTACGTTTATGGCGAGTTTTTGCCGGCATTTAAATGTTTCAAAGGCTGATCTAATAGAGGTTGTTATGTATCCTCTTTGTCATCCATAAAAAAAAAAATTGGTGACCCTTTGATAACTCGGGACCCCAGAGAGGGTAGAACACAACTGCCAAACACCGATACGGATCACATTGGATATTAAAAGCAATAGTTGTGTTGCTACTCCTATGGACTCACCCAAGCTGATGAGCCCCACGGGGGGAGGTGTAGGCATGTAACTGCCAGACACAAAGTGACTGACAAGACTGTGAGTCGCTGACAGAATCCGCTGTGTGTCCCAGAAGTCTGGCTGGTTGTACGCCTGGATCAGCTCCTGAACGTGGGGCTCCAAAGAGGCGGGCGCACTGAGTGGCAAGAAGAGACGCACAAAGTGTCGCCCCGCATGCCAGATGTTGAGACGCTCGTTGTAGCCCGCGCAGCGAGACCTCACGCACTGCAGCCTGGGTGTAACAAGAGGGACACACTGGTTCGGCAGCTCAGTTATGTTTGTTGGTATTTATACAAATAAAACAAGGAGGTAAGTTAACTAGAGATATATTATAAATAAGTTACAATGAATGCGTTAAAAATATATTTTCGACAGTTGAATTCATTTCTAGCAGTGGCATTTTTTCATCATTTACACTTGTCTTATTACTTTCAGTTTTAGCGATTAATGGGCTCAGGTAAAGCACCCAAAAACCGCATTTCACAAATTGTGTTTGTGTGAAAATCGGTAAGAATACAATGACAACTGTTCCACTTTTAAGTTTTAATTTTAATAAATGAAATTAAGTATTTTGAATATAATTGTATGTATACAAATAAAAATACAACAGGCATTGCAATATTTCACAGTTAAGCGGAATCAAGAATTTGTGTTGTATGCGATTTGTTTCAAGGAAAATAAAATATTGATTTAGAATATCAGTTAAAGAGTAATGTTTTTAATTTAAATCAGGGTAAAGCTGAACGAGAAAACTCGAAAAATACCTTGCTTACCTATTCTATAGCATTATGAACTCGAAAGTTCATTGCCACACCTATAAGAGTATTCCACCTAGTCCTATCTTGAGCTAGCTCTATTTGTTTCAGGTCCATTCAAATGTTAGCCTCTCATCTGCGTCTAGGTCTTCCCACTGGGTTTACCGGGCAGTACCCTGAACAAGGTTCTATATTCTTCCATTCGTTCTGCATTGCCTGTCCACCGTAATCTATAAAACTTGATTATTTTAACAATGTTTTGTGAGTATAGGGTATGTCATCATTATGTATCCACCTCCAATAACCAATAGCCTCATCCCTTTTTGGAGCCAATATCTTCCTACACACTTATTTTCATAACAACCTAATTTTTCCCCACATCATGTAAGGTAAGAGCACATTTCCCACTGCACCTCGGAAGACTAAATTTTAAGATTTTTACATATTTCTTAAAATTAATTAAAAACTTTCCAGGAAACGCCGGTATTTCAACTAGTTTAAATGTGAACTTTATATTTCATTTATTTCTCTAATGAAGCTTTGCAGGCTGGGAGTTATTTTCGGGCCGATATCGGAGTTGACCGATATTCAAATGAAAATAGTTTTTTTTT
>CABFWB010001538.1:0-72860 GCA_902151455.1 Timema bartmani
ATTGGCTTTGCTGATAGCGCTGATTCTCCACCCTCAACAGTGGGTACACCATCTAAGGTGTTAGGCCCACAATATACTGTATTCCCAATGACTGGAAAACTTAGGTTTGAATATCAGCTGTATGCAATAAAAGTGGTTTTGCACACATGATTTACCATATTTGACTCTGAGCAACTCGACTGGAGCTTAAAAAGGGGATCTGAGACGTTCCAATGAAGCTTTCACTTTCTCCATGTCGATTCTGATTTAAAAAAATAACATTATTTTATGTTAGTTTTCTTAAGTATGTATAGCTTAATATGTATGGGCCAGAAAAGCACATACCCATAATTTAAAGCCTAAGCTAGCACATTTATAAAACTAAATATCAAAGGTTTTTTTGTGCATTGGTTTCCTGAAAAAAATTTTTTTTAGAAAGGACGCCCTAAAATGGCTATTAAATAATTTCTCAACCAAAACTTGACAGAACGATATGAAGATACTATGCCTGATTTAGGATATTACATATACAATAGGATCTGAATAGTTCAACAATTGTTAATTAGAAAAATTGGATAATTCAAACCCACTATAATTCACCATGCAGTTACTAATTAAATCAATGGTAATAAATAACATTTAATTTGAATTTCAGAAACAAATGTTTGGATAATTAAAAGCCAATTGTTAAATTTTTTTTAGTTTGCACCCATTTCAAACTTAACATAACGATCTTTATTAAATCCTCCTTATATGCCAATAATGTCAAGTAACGCTATAGATATTCACGCATAGTAAAAGAGAAGATTCACTGAATACCAACAAGACGTAAAATACAACCTTTCTAACGCAATCAGTGAACTTGAGTGTTTATTGGGTCAAGATAAACAAACTAAGGTAAGGTTTTTTCAACTTTATTTCATTTAAGTGCAAAACTGATTTAAGTTTGCAAATTTCTTTTGTTAATTTATAGTAAGTTTTTACAATTTGTGTTTAAATTTAGTGCAAGGAGCTGTCTTAGAGTGCGCACACAGCAACAATGACCACACTGCCAGCGTTAATTTCAAACAAATGGTGTGTTTGTTTGTGTGGATATTAATATACAATAAAAGGCCAGTGTTTTTGAAGTTTTTATAGAAAAACTTTTTTTTTGCCAGAATAAATTAAATATTTCTCCAGTAGAAACATGAAAGATTTATTTTTTCCACAGGATGATATCAACAGTTCTGGAATATTTCTCATGAACATAGCGGCATTATATGCGTGTTTGGCCAACATCACCCGTACCTGGTACTTAAGCAGCTTTGCACAGCGGACCTCCGGATCTATTAACCGTACATCCTTTCCATTGTGTCTCTTTCCATGTCCCGATGAGATGGGGTGTGATGGTGATAGTGAATATAAGGGTGTGGAAGCACTTAAACCTAGCTTAAGCCTAACAAACCAAACCCTGGTGACCGTTGGGATAATTCACCTTTCTGGGGAAATTACCCATGTTACCAGCCGGGAATCCAACCCGGGGCCCCTAGTTTATTAACCAGGAGCACTGATTACTAAACCAAGGATCCGGTTGCGGCATTAGATGAGAAACTTTCAAGCGAAGGTAAAAGGTTGTCATTAATTTCCCAGGACATCCTTGAAATATATTCAAAAACTGTTATCATACGGAGAAAATTAAACTCTAATGTATGTATGTATACTAAAGCAACATTTGCTTTCTTTCGACCAAAAAACTGTTTTTATATAAAACTGCTAAAACACTACTAGCCTTAACTGTGCGTCCCTACACTCCCACCTTAAGAAGAGACTCTACAAAATAGTTCGGAAATCCTTTAGTGCCGAATGCACTACACTTGTATAAAAGCTACTTGTAGCAGAGACAGCCGACAGTGCCGGCTATTAGAGCGCGAGAATGAGATACTCACAGACTCATTTACATGGCCAATAATCTGGTTGGTAGCAACACCTCATACCTCTCCAGTGCCCGTTGGCTCGACCCAAGAGGAGCCCGTGCCGTCCCTAGCCGCACGTCAATACCCCCGTCGTGTCTGGAAGAAGTCCTCCGGAACTCATTAGTAGTCAGACAAGCCACATTATTTCCAGCAAGTCGCCGCCTTCCTTTTCGGTGGTGGCGGCGGCGGAGATTCGGAAGTAACGACCCGGAATGTATTCCCAGGGTGTTTTTCCATTTCTTCACCTATTGTTGCGTGTTTTAAACACCGGATATTGGATGAGATGGTGCTCACTTGCTTTGTTTTATGTGGATAGTTTCAATTTGTCGCGGCTGGTAAGTAATGCGTGACTGACCTTTAGTTCGACTCGGGACACGTGAGACTACTGTGTAAAACCATGTAGGCATAGCTAGTGTGACGTCATATCCTTTCAAATCCATAATAACGCTCCCTAACTACGAGATATAAGGCCCAAACATCCGTTAGCATGCACTTAGTTTTTCCTATCTCCATGTCTTACTACCCGTTCGAGCTATAATAATTATGTATTTATTACGCTAGCGTGCTGGGGATGAGGAAGGTTTGATTTCGAGTTAGTGTACCCGCATTTGTGTGGAGGGAGAGTGGAAAACCATTTAGTAAAAACTACCCTCACTAGACCCAACCGTGATTAGAACCCCGAAATCCCCTTCATCGGTAGGCCCGTCTATTGCTAGAGTGACAACTTAGACCAGGGTTTCCCAACTAGCGTCCCACGATCCACGAAGTTTCTTGGAAACGGAATTCACTGTAGTAAAATTGATGATTTGATCTGAGAAGCTGAAACTTTTGACTTGCGTGGGAAAAATCCATGAAAGCTTCAACTGATGCCCATGTTTAATTTCTTCCTTACATCTGATGTATTATATTGACTTATAAAAGATAGTGTATTTTAGTCGGAAATATGTTCAATATGTAACTAAATAGGTTAAAATTACCACATCTTATTCCATTCACAATTAAATACCTGTTCTCGTTTTTGCCAAATATTACAACAACTAGCCAATTATAATGCCACTAGATTCGTGGATTCACTTGTGGACCTCAGGCACGTTTAAGTTGGAAACCCCTGCCTTAGACCATGCGGCCACCGATGTGAGCTACACTTAATTGACTTTATAACACTATATTCAGAGGAGTTTCATTGTCTGATAGGATGGATTATGGTAGTCAACCCACACCATATAATAAAGCTTAAAAGAAAAGTTATTACCGTCACGTTTGTTGAGTCAGTTTGTAAGACGAGCTCATGTTACTATAGCCGTGTCGTCCAATTCTATACTTTAGAGTCGTCGTCGTCGTCGTCGTCTATAGCTACCGTGATCGCGTAAGAAATTAAAAAGTTTCATTATTTTAGATAAAACTTTATTTCCCTTAGTGATGTAAATATATTGACAACCAATATTAAATATTGCTAGAGGCATGGAAGAATTCTTCTCATTAAAAAGTGCAACATTTTAAAGGTATCTTATCGCATATTAATTTGAATATAATTGTACTTTGTAACATTTTGAGTTAAGATACGCTAAATTATATCTTCCTTAGTATTTTGAGCTGTAAAGCACAAGGCACTTTTGGGTTGAGATTCATCAGACTCAAGGTTTTCTCTAGTTAAACCAGTTCTTTAGGCGCTGAGAATAACATTGTATTGACTTAAAAACTTCTGAATCAACACTACTCTTAAGATTGCATTATTGCTGTATTTACAAATGCAGGTTTTGTAATTAAAATGGCTTTCAGCAACTTAACCCCAATAAATTGCATATTATTTCAATTGAAAAATAACACCTGAACACCAGCATCGAACCCTGTACCTTTGGCTCGGTGCATCAATGATTTTACCACTAAGCTATCAAGGGGACACGGGACGACTCCTGGATAGCTCAGTGGTAGATCAATGACGTAAGACAAACGTCTCGATATAGATGCGGTACTTAACAACTGTAATAGCTTGACGGTTTTAGATGGAACGGAAGGGAACGCGAAAAAAAGGCCAGTGTTGTTGCAGTTTTTACTGAAAAAAAGTTTTTTTTTTCAAAATAAATAAAATATTTTCTTCACATGGTGATTATCTCAACATTTGTTGAATATTCGTAATGAGCATGGCGAAATTATCTAACTAACTTTTTAAATTAAGAGAAAAAGTTGTCATTAAATTCCAGGACACTTTCGAAAGATATTTAAAAAAATGTTGAGGTCACCATGTGAAGAAAATTAAAATCTGTTTGTGCTGGAGAGATATTTTTTTTATTTTGTCCAAAATAATATTTTACCATCAAAACTACAAAAACACTTGCTTTTCTCGAGTCCCCTTCCATTCAACCTTAGTAAATCAATTTTAATTCCTTCTTGCGTGTGCTCAGAAAATTGGCGGTGAAAGTACTTTAACCCATCACAAAATTCCTCTTTGTTTAAATTTTTTTTTAAAGTTGGTAATTTAAGTTTGCTGTTTAGCAGGAGTTTTTAGTTTACAACGGTTTGATTTATTTTTACCCGCCTCGATGGCGTAGTTGGCTAACGTGCTAGTCGTGTTGAGCTCTACCGCTGAGGACGGGGAGATCGAGGTTCAAATCTCGGTCGGGTGAACTGGGGGTGGTTTTTCCTAAATGGTTTTCCACTCTCCCTCCACGCAAATGCGGGTTCGCTTCCTCTAAATTCAACCCTCCCAATTCCTAATTCACTAGCGTAATTAGTACTTAAGCGTATAACCCGAACGGGTAGTAAGACGCGGTGCTAAATATCAATAAACTATTAATAAGATTTATTTTTGCCATGAAAAAATGTTAAATTGATTTTTGACTTTCTGTTGTTCAATTGTGTGTATTTACCAAAATATACATTGTGTAATGATAGAATATCCATAGATTTAGCACGGAAACAATTATATTTTGGGAATACGGCATATTATCGGAAATTACAGCATTTTAAATTCAGCATCCTTTACTCGTGGATTAGAATACCCAGTTCGCATCCTACTACTATGTGATGTAATATTTTGGAGCGGTGTAACAATTTGCCCAATTGAAAACTATTTTTCCCCTTGCATGACAAAGATAAGTAATTCTTAATCAATGAAGGTTGAATCTATTCAATCTAGCACTTGAGAATATGAGAATCTGAAAACAGCGTTAAATCTTGGGGTTAATTCCATTCAAGAGGGTAGGGCAAAGAGCTATAGTACAATTCGCATGGGGTAAAATGGAAAACTATTTAGTAAGAACTCTGTATGTACACAAATTCATCACTATAAAAAGGAAAACCTTAGTTTCACCTACGAAAAAATTACTGAGCCATACCTATAATTTTGCCCATGACTCATAAAGTTCACAAACGCGTTACCAAGGTTTCTGAGCATACATAGGTTTTCTATCCATGCTTTGTTAACGATCTTTGTAAAGTTTAGTACTTTACTACCTGCGATGTTCGAACATTACTACACAACAGTTCTAGTGTTAACATCTGAGGAAAATGAATTCTCCCTGGATGTTGAAATAGAGTTCACCAACAAACAAAACTAAACGATGATTAACTCTTGACATGGTTGACCGACAAAGGTTTGTGATTGGTCCATTGAACGTTACAAGAAGTCGCTTAAAAAATGTATTTGACGGCTCTGTTGAGTCTATTTATATATCTCTTTAACGGTTTCCGAGAAAAGCAAGCTAACAAGTAAAACTAGAGCCCGATTTTCGTAGGAAGGGCCTTATATGAGTTATCTGACATCTAGAAAGGTTACTCGATATTATTTCACGTATTCATACGTCAAGTCATATCAGTTGCAAATGTCACTTTTGGCAAGGCACTATCAATACCTATAAAATAACTCCAATAAAATAGTACACTAATTGGACTTCTATATATCGAACTTCCATGAATCGAAATTCTCTATTTATCGAAGTTTTGGTGAATCCCCGTGACATTACATAGAAAAATTGTTTTTATATATCGAAAAAATTCTATATTTTGAATTTTTTTTCAAGACGAATCGGGATTTTTCCCCCCATAACGACGATGGTATAAGAAAAACGAGTGAGAAAAAATATATATAATGGAGAAGTCGCAAGAGGAAGAAGGAAATGTTTGGTCAAGGTCATAACACAATACGTCGTGGTCTTCAATTCATCGAAAATGTTCCAGACGATGTATTTCACGGATTTAATAAGTGTGAACACTTTTATGATGAATCCTTATCGAACTTTACTGTGTATCAAGACATTAGAACGTTTTTAGCACAGATGTAAATCCATTTGAATACTACTCTACATGGTTTTAAGGTATTTTTAACACTTTTTATATGTTTTTAATTATCTTTATGAACAGAACTTGTACACAATGTGATTCATATTTACTTATATATGTGCATTGATAAGGAAATATTTCTAAATACCCTAGATCACACAATAACATATATAAAAAGATAGTTTCTATACATCGAAGTTTATATATTTCCAATTCTTTATGGAACTTCGATATATGGAGGTCCAGCTGTATTATTAATTTTGGGCACAAAAAAAAGTTGTTTTTTTAATAAAGAAAGCGCTTCCTCTTAAAATTGGGCTGCACGAGAGTATTCACAAACATACAAACAAAAAACATTGGCGTATTGATCCTGCTGTCTTTTCCACGCACATTAAAATTGTTCCTCAATCTTCTTGAGCAAAGTCGATATCACCAAACACAATCACTCATTATTGTAATATGAACTTTTGCTCCTTGTCGTAAATTAACAAAGTAAAACTAGAACCTGTAGCGGTGAATAAGTGGTCTAAAATGTTTATACTCGGTATATACACTCTTGGTTGCTGTTTACTAGGAAGATCAAGGTTTGAAACCTGACCTAATGTAACTTAGCGTGTTTTTACACTTGTGATCTTATTTGTGAATTTCTTATTATTTATTTTAAACTAAATTTATATATATAAAAAAAAGGAACTTTGTTAGTCAATTTTAATGTTAACTTTTAACTAGCTAACAAAATATTAATATTTTGGAGATTGAATATTAAACCTAGAATTTTTTTTAAACTTTTAATAGCTCACTATTTTTAGGAGCTATAGTTGGTAAACTTGTTCCTGTGTGTCTGACGCAGGCTGGCGTTGGTCCTGTCCGGTGTTATAGGGGTGGGCTCAGATCTCACCCCTCCTCCAGATATCATCCTCGTCGAACCTCAGTCGGATGACGTGTGGCTACACGAGGAGTTGGAAGACCAGGTCGGTCTCCCCAGTCCTAGGGTGTTCGAGGAGGGGCATCATCCCGGGGAGGAGGGCCCACCCCTCGAACCAGGCCTGGGGCTGGACGAGACGCACCTGGACGGTGACTGCGACTGCTGGAACACCACCGAGGACGGTCGGGATATTGAGGTGGAGTGCAGGTGTGGGGGACCCGGGCTGGTGGACATCCCACGGGACCTACCCACTGACGTCAACAGAATGTGAGTAGCTGGATCGTTACTAAAACCAGATATTTAATGGAAGCCCACTTTCGACCATCAACATTAATGGAAAGTCACTAAAGTTTGGTAACCATCCCAGTGGTGTAGTGGTTGGTATATATGACTATGAGCTTAGGGGTCCCGGGTTTGACTCCCGGCTGGTAGCTTGGGTATTTTTCTTGAAAGGGGAATCACCCCAACGGTCACCAGGGTTTGGTTAGCTAGGCTGAAGTTAGGTTAGTTTCCACTGGTTCCACATCCCATACTCACTATCACCCTCACCCCATATCATCAGAATATAGAAAGAGCCTCACTGGAAAGGAAGTACGATCAGTACATTCGGGCTTCCCTGGGCAACGGCACATTAGTACTGGGTAATATTTCCATAAACTGGGCTATAAATGGTGAAGCACAGACACGCAATATTTATATATTAAAATGTGATATTGTATAAATATTTTATTTGGTCAGAGTGCTTGACTACGGATCCAGAAGTCCCGGGTTCAATTCTTAGCACTTCCATATTTATTTTTGTAAAGCAGTGAGCCTGGAATGGGGTCAACTCAACCTCGTGAGTACAAATTAAGGAGCTAATTGAGTGAAAAATTAGCGGCTCCGGTTTAGAAAACTGAGATTCACGGGCGAAGGTTTCGTTGTGGTGACCACATGACACCCTTTATCTGTAGAAGCCTCAAATATCTGGACAATAACCTTTTTAATTATATTTCTGTGTACACCAGAATAATAAGCTACCTCTTTGGACAGACCACCTATTTACAGTAATGAGGGAGGTAGAATTCAAAGGAAATTGATCTATATTTGAAGTTGGGGAGAGCGAAAAACCATTTAGGAATAAAACTACCCTCAGTAGAACTGACCAGGATTTGAACCCCAATACCCGTTATCAAAAATTTAGTTTATATTGGGAGTGAAGCCTTGGAACAAGGGTCAACAACTGATCAATCTCGTGGTAAATTTAATTCGATCGCTCCAGAAAACTACATCGTCAATTAAATTTGATCTTTGTGTCTTTTAAACTCGCAAATATAATATCAAGTGCTTTCAAATAATATTTTAGTGAGAACTTGATTGGTAATCGGTTATGTTATAAGAAAATTAAATAGTATAGTATGAAAATGTACATTTTATTTATTCTGTATTTTTTCTGAAAAGGTGGAAACATAAATATTTGAAGAAAGATTGAATTTTAGGTGGGGATATAGGGAACACGAACAAAAGATTAGTGTTTTTGCAGTTTTTATATCAAAATATGTTTAGAGATAAAACAAATAAAATATTGCTTCAGTACAAACATAAAGTTTAATTTTCTTCACATGACATCAACAGTTGTTGTGTATCTGTAATGGCCGTAACGGTATTAGATGAGAAACTTTTTTAATAAGGAGAAAATTTGTCACTTAATTCCAGGACACGCTTGACAGATATTCAAGGACTGTTGAGGTCAACATGCTACAAAACTTTATATTCTATATTTCTACTGTAGAAATATTTGAGTTCCTTTAATCAAAATTGCTTAGATATAAAAACTGCAAATGCCCTCAACTTTTCTAGCGTTCTCTACACTCCTAACTTAAAGAATAGATATTTAAGAAAGCAAAAGAAGAATGAAGAAACAATGGCTGGTAAGTTTATAAGTCGATTGGGCCCTAATAAAAGGTTACTGACCCCTACCTTAGACCATTTGACCATCAAAACGGGTGTTTGGTTTGATTGTTTCCAAAACAAAATACATACATACATTTTAAAAGGCAACAGAACAAAACAAATAGCGACATTTAAGTTTTAAAATGTAAAATTTGTACAAATGACACGGAGAAAATTAATAACTGAAAAATACGAGAGAATATTTGAAAAAACACACACAGCACTTTAGTATAAATACAATTTAAACTTTAAGAGCTATGTTACAATTTGTAGAGTCAATGTATTGAAGGATGGGCCGCCATCACTTGGGCCCAGAAAAGGTCCACGACTGGTGGGAGCTGTTTAAAGAGGCGGTGAATCTGATTGGGAGGTCAAGCAAGGCCCCGGGATCAACCCCAATCGACAACAGATTGTCGGAGCTTTAGGAAAAATGTATATTTCCTCTGATATATAACGAATTAAAGAAGTGGCAGTTCTAATCTAGCATACATATTTGAGTTTCGCGCTCGGGAGAGAAGATTATGAAGAATACGGAGACCTTGGTGGAAGAAAGAGACCAGAGGTCTGAGATGACGGAGGGAGGAGGGTGGACGTGACACCAGACGGGAGCACCCAAGTAAAAAGACAAACACAGACACGTATACTTAATTAGTTTATGCAGAAGTTCTTTCTAGAGCTATTTAAAGTGGACTTTTTGAACTGGATAATCATAACAGCACACAGCTTACAAACTAACTTAGTTACACAACAGACACATGACCTGGTATCCCAGAATCATCGCGGAATAACCCGCATCGGTGGGCATGCAGACTAACAGTAAGGCTCGTCTTGTCTGGTTTTAGAGTGTTTTTGGTAACTGAAGTGAATCATAGGTTTTTCAATGTCTCAATCTATGGGGTAAGGATGAAGAGTATAGTTTTAGAGGAACTTCATCCGTGCTAGCGTGTGGAAGGACTGGTAAAATAATGCTGGAAAATCATCTTCGGTTCACTCAGCCAAGATTTAAACGTTAGTCTCTCCGTAACTGGCAAACCAGTGTATTGTGAGTTTGAAATCTTAGACCGTGTGACTACCAAGGTGGTTAACTTACTTACTACAGTAATACTTTTACCAAAATTAAAGACAGTCTAATGTTTTACGTAAATCTTTAATCTAACTATAAATAAATTCATCAAATAAACTATCTAGTGTTGACAGGCAGTAAGTAGAGTATCTTTGGTTCGAGTCTATAAAGTTTGAGGTTCCTTTAAATCCGGACCTGGAAGCAAAAAATTATTTTTGGAATATACAGTAAATTCACTACTGGAGTAGTTGTGACAGCCGTCAAATTTTACCTGATCCACTCTAACGTATTCATTCGACAACCCATTGCTGGGCTGATGTCACTTTTGACCGTCAAAACTTTCACAGCAAACGATTTGTTTTTATTTTAACCGTTTTTACACTATAGCAACAACAGCTTATGAAAATAACCCTTTGTATGTTTGTTTTTTGTGGAAGTGGCTTATGTGGCTCACATAAAAAATGCTTTACTAAAGAGAGGATGCGTTCTCTTAAAAAATTAAGATGGCGAACCAGACATGAAACAAAGATCATTGATGACGTCATACAAATAGTGTTTGTTTGTGTTTATGCGCATCAGTTAAAATAAATGGTACGGCGCACCGCACAGACTTTCTCTCTCTTTCTATAGACTCGTAAGATTTCTGAACGGAATAATGTATTTTTTTTTGTTCTATTGTTTGTGCTCTACTTATGCTTAAGTGTTTCGGAACATGGACATTTGTGCTCTAAAATCAAGCATTCTATAGAACATTTAGTGGGGTGGGCCAATTTGAGCTCTCCTTATTCCGTAACATGTATAAAACTTAAGCTAAAACTGGGGCCGCTATATTAAATGTTCTTAGAATATCTAATTGTAGAGCAATGTTTGGGCACATATTTATGAGCACAATTGGAGCACAATAGACATGAAAATAATTTTGTTACATTGATTTTTTCAAAATGTGATGTGGCCAGCTAAAACTGAAGTTTAAGATGTTATCTAAAAGATCTAAGTTTTGAACACATGTTCATGTATGGGCAAATATGGGGACAAACTGAGCACAATCGAATGATGTAAAGATTTTGTTACGTTGTATTTTTCAATATTTGGTGGGCTAGCTTGAGTTCAAGTTAGCCCACCACATTAAATGTTCTTTATAAGTCCTAGTTTTACAGCACATATATTCATATTTAGGCACATATGAGTACAAATGTGTTTGTTAACTGGGGTACATGAGTTTTTTTTTATGGGGAGGTGCGTGACTGTGTAACCAACCCTCCTTTTTGGTTGATAAAAGGTGAAATGGGGGTGATAAAAATAAAATAGGGACAATAGGGACATGGAAAGGTGGCCATTCTCCCTACTGGCACGTTAATTTTGTAGCCGTAAATTTAATTTGTATTAAAATCTAAAATAGTAAATGTCCTTGTTTTAAGCCTTACAATTTATTTATAGCAACGATCTTTGTTACTTTACGAGTAAAGCCACTTGAAGTAAATTTAATTTCTAATTTTATGCATCTATAAAACATTCTTGGCTCCACTGTGACTATAAAAATAGGGTGATTGGAAGAAACTAACCATAGTTTGAGCTAACAATCCTCCTTCCCACACAATCAAATCTTCCAAACAGGTTTATTATTAATATATACCCTATCTACGGTAGAAGAGGTAGTGACGGCTAGGAAATTTACCATGTATCCATTTGCTAGACCATCTGCTCTGCAAGACCAAAATATGTTGAGTCATTGTTACTTTTGTCAGTCAAAACTTTCAAAACAAACTATTTGTCTTCAAATCTTTTTTCTTTTCTACGTTTTTTTGCATTATTAAAACACGAACTTATGAAAACAATTGTTTAGATGTTTCTTTTTATGTGGAAGCTTACTGTGGTTCACCTAAAAATTACTTCCAAACAAATGCTTATAAAATGCTACGTTCTCTTCATAGATTAAGAGGGCAAACCAGCCTAAACAAGGGCGGTTACTGATGTCATGATAAATGGTGTTTGGTTTTGTCAATGCGCATCTGTTTACAGCATTAACATTTTTTTATTTTGAAATTAACATTTTGTTTAGCCCTTTTTCTATGATATATAAAGACAAATTTATTTATTTTGGTGGCCTATTACAAGAAGAGGCAAGTGTGAATACAATAGTTTTTCATTTATTATTTCATGTTCTGTAATATCTCCTATCGCTATAACCGCAAAACAAAAAAAAAAATTACTTTCTCTCGGCGCCTCGACGAGACGGTATTGTAGTCGTCTGAAAAAATTGAACATGAGATTTTGATAAATGTCGACGTTTCATGAGCCCCTGAAACTAAAAAAGTTATTTTCGCAATGCCGTCTGTATCTTGGACTAGAGTCGAAACAATTTTACCGATTGGGCTAAAGCTTGGTATCTAGACTAGGGCTTCAATAAGGCTCCCCCAGGGTAATTTATAGAATTATACATCTAACAATAGAATTAAAAGAGTAGTTTACTGATAGGTAAAAAGAGAAAAAATAGATTTTCTTGAAATTCGCTCTAAAGATTTTGATTAAATTTAATATATCTGAACAATGCTTGTCATTATAAACAAAATGGCAACTCAATTTCTCAAGAAAATGACTTCTGGGTTACTTTACATGGGGGAAATTTTCCGATTTTGTTCATTTGTCCTCAACTATTTGAGATACGAAATAACTTAGCAGTGTAAAGTTGTAGTACCATTAAAGATTATTTAATTTGAAATATATTTTTTATAGAACTAATAGTTTCTGAGATAAGCAAATATATATACTTTTTAATTCAGTTCTTTGAAAGTCAATTTGGTTCTTATGCTTTTTGGTAGACAAAGATGTTTCTCTTTTCTCAATTTTTCTGTAACAGTGTACCTAGTTCCTAATACTATTAGAGTGAGTAAGTAACAGTGTATATGGTTTCATTTATGATATTTGTGTTTCCACAACAATATATATATATCATTTCGTTTCACAAATATTACGAGTTTTTAGTAAATGTCTATTTTAAGATAAGAGGGAGAAAGTTTGTGTGGTGCACTGTACCATTTATTTTATTGATAATATGGTATTACTTAGCAAATAATAATAATTTACAAATAGGTTGACATTAGTGAATTTAAACCAATGTTTGCAATAAAGAACCTTCAGCCAGTACTAATTCACTACCTTCTCCGATAGAAGGGTATCTATGCGACCGTAATGAGTGCCTTCAAGAATCCTCTTGTGGCAGCTTCCTCAGCCCAACAATAGCTGGTCTGTGTTCACAGCTAATGGGAATGTTGGGAACCTATACGAGGTTTCAGTGAATGCTTCATTAAGGTGGGATGAATTTGTTTGTCAGTCAAAGGATTCATTTTTTTCAGTAACCACTTTGACTCTTTTAACACATTAATAAAGTAGTTTAGTAGATGAGCTCTATTTTATTCTTGATGCTTAATAAGGCTAACAGATTTTAATATCACTCCTGAACATCGGGGCATCATCTACATCTTTTTTGTATCTATAAAATGTTGTAGGAGCTTTCCGGGATTATTGTGACTGTTTTTTTTAATATAAATTTTCCGAATACACTTTGAAAAATTTACTCAAATACAACTTGTGGACTAAGTATTGGTTTATGTTTGCAATTTTTTTAAGAACCAAATTGAGAGCTGAAAAAAATAGGACCTTAACTCTCGGTGACATCCGCACCTTAATTCGCGGAGGAATAATTATAATTCACCCTTATCTTTGGAATGAATATGATTCACCTTAACTCTCGCAATGGAGTCTTGACACACCTTAACTTGCAAGGGAATCTGATACACCTTTACTTATGGGAAACTCCAGCTCACTAGAATTATTTCACAAAGATTAATTAATGTGTTAAAAGAGTTACATATGCTTTTTTAATTTTTAGCTAAACATAACTGCCGTATTTGACATAATATATACTATTAACAACTTTACTTTCCACCCCAGCTACAATTAAGAGTCCCCAGCTGCTATCACGTTCCCGGCTACTATTAAGTCAAATGCGGTAAATGGATATCTAAGTTTGTGGTTATTTCCTATTATGTATTATATTGTAACTGTGTAAAGATAAAACACTTAAAATATTTGGCCACAGGTCCAGTTTACCGTGAGCGTCAGATTAACTCAGACCTTGCTAAAGGCTATATTCAAATATCTAGTATCAGGATTACTATAGTAACTGCATGTGATATACAGGGTGTTCGGAAACTCATAGCCCAAAATACACATATAGCTTGTTTGAACCAAAAGTAACACAAAAACCCTGTACACTTACACCCGGAAAACTATGCTAATACCATTAAATTGTGTTAAAAGTTTCGGCGTACAGCACCGGGAGAACAAAGCTGTGAAAGCATGCGTGTATAACAGGTTGCATAGGAGTTAGGCAAAAGACAATGCACTCCTCGTCATATTGGAGCATGGAAGCAGAACATAGCACAATATTTTTAGTAAATTGTTCTCACATTAACGTAGTGAATATTACATAAGTTTATTTGTATATTTACCCGCTATTTCTAAAACCTGTGTTTTTAAATATTGTTGTCGGAGTACAAGAAATGCTCATTTTTTCCCTAGAAATCTTGATGAGGTCGACCACAAGAATGTTGTTTGTGGATGTTCATTTCAGATCTCGCAGTATATTCATTGGCTACACTTTAGGTGATGTGTTCGATTAAAAAAATTAAAACTTTTTAGAGACTATGATTATACGGTTACGGTTTTATTTATTTTAAGCTCATATGCATAATTTTAACCAAACATCTAAGCACAAGCCCAGCTTTAAAGTAATTTAAGGTGGTCGCCTTGGTAAGCGGGAAATCACCGTACAGACGTTCAGCTCTAACGCTGCATTTAATTCTACGATATATAATTTCAAAATATGGCTCACGCCAAAAAATAATTAAAGATTCAAATAGGGCTCTTTTATAACAGCCCTACAGTTTGAATTTTAATCTTTAAAAAATGTGACATTAGCTCATTTACAACAACTTTTTAAGCAGATTTACGGCTGTGTAGGTGAGTTGCGGCTTAATCTTGAAATAGTGTAAGAGTTGCGTCCCGTCTTTTTGAGAGACACGTACGAATTGCGACCCACTCACTTGAGAGAGAGAGAGAGAGAGAGAGAGGGGTATGAGTTGCGTCCACCCAATTAGCAGTGTGCTTTCTATCATGATGTCTTAAATTTCAGATAGAAACTATCATCGTCTCATGCCGACATCCCTCGTAATATCCAAACTTCCTCAGTTCTCGTCAGTTCAGTGGTTTTGGCAAAAATTTGAAGGTTTGTTAGGTTAGGTTAGGTCAGGTCAGGTCAACAGCCCGGGACGCAGTTCGTATGTGGCTCTAAAAATGTGGCGTCGCAATTCAACTGTCTCTTTAGAGGTAAACAACTTGTGCGGCCGCAACTCTCCTACAGCCATTTGCGGAGTTAAGAGACTAGGTAGGCTTGAGGAAATAGAACTTTAGATTTAGCCAGCGGCGAGATTTCCTATTTACATTAAGTTAATAAGTTTCGTAGTTTTCTTTCCACTCTTTTACATTGACATGACAGAGGGTGGTTGTAGGTGAAGGAAGAAATAGAGTATAAGCTTAGACAGAATAGAGAAGCTTCAGAAAATAACAGCAAATGCCATTGTATTTTAAGCCATGTGGCCTAACAGCGATAGGTGGTGATCAAGGTTCGAATCTCGATCGCGCATATTGACTGTAGTTTTTCCCAAACATTTTTCCAATTTTTTTCCAAATAGAGATGGGTACATTTTTCTAAATGCTACCTTCCTCATCCCTAACTTATTAAACTTTGATAACCCGCATCGGTGGTCGTATAATCTAGCGCGTCACTCTCTTGTTTAACTAGATTTAAAAGATGACGGGGAGATCAAGGTTCGAGTCCCAGTCGGGTGATCTGAGAGTGGGTTTTCCCTAAATTGTTTATCACTCTCCTTCTGCACACATGTGGCTACACTTCCTATCAAACCATACTTTGCTCATCCCTATTCCACAAGAGTAAATAATTAATGTATGCCTGTAACCCGAAAGGGTACTAATACGCAGTGGGAAAAAAAAAGTTGTTCCACAAAAAACACATCATTTTCAAGTTGGGGAACCAAACACCCTTAAAACATGTCATAGTGTATGTAATCATAACCCGAAAGGGTACTAATACGCAGTGGAAAAAAAAAAGTTGTTCCACAAAAAACACATCATTTTCAAATTGGGGAACCAAACATCCTTAAAACATGTCATAATGTATGTAATCCACGTTCAAGCCTTTACACCTTTAACATGAAATGAAACGATTCTGACGTATGTCTGCCTGAGTAAGTAGTCGGGACTGACCAGTCGCGTCTTCCCTGCACTCGAAGAGACAAACAGGTTCTAAGATGTTTGGACAAGGCTGAAAGGAGATAAATGTTTTTATTTGTGGATGTAAATGGTTTCTCACGGAGCTGAAAGCTTCGTGTTGTGGCTGCTAGCATGGATGTTGCGTGCCATGTTCCACTGTCCATGCTAATGGGCCAGTGTTTCTATTTCTCTCACCAGGCTGCGCCTTGTAGGCATACCACCCCCAATATCACCTAGTCAAAATAACAACACAAAACTATGACTTTAAAAAAACCTATATTAGCATTTAGAATATTTTAAACGCATAACAGAAAGCATTATTACTTTAAAATGTCAAATTAAAACTGTGAAAATTTTAAAATTTATTTGGGGGTATTTAACGGGTACTTTCTGTACCAATTGATTATATAACAAGTGACTTACAGACTAACTTAATTCTCGAAAATATAGCACCCTGACTCTCAGGCCTAAGTTAATTATTGTGAAAGGGGATTCCCCAATGATAAATGAGTCGATAATGCCTGTAATCGAACCTGGGACTCTTATTTTTGTTGTTGTTTAAGCACCTCGTCTTACTACCCTTTCGGGCATCACATATATTTACTAATGATGACTAATTGGTTAGCAGGGATGAGGTAGGTTGGATTTAGAGAAAGCGAACCCACATTTGCCTGGAGGGAAAGGGGAAATCAATTTAGGAAACAATTTGGTTTACAATTTTTATCTAAAGAATTATTATTGTGATTAACAAGACGATGTGTTTGTTTTTATGAGTAAAACTTATTTAAGGGTAGTTTGGTAAAAACCTATTTTGAAAATTATCTTTAAAGCTATAATACACAATATGAGAAAGTTTGTGCAATTGTTCCGTACCATTTATTTGTATTATTTAAGCTCACTGATATAAAATAATCCTTTTTCGTTTACCTGGGACTCTTATTTTTGTTGTTGTTTAAGCACCTCGTCTTACTACCCTTTCGGGCATCACATATATTTACTAATGATGATAATTGGTTATTAGGGATGAGCTAGGTTGGATTTAGAGAAAGTGAACCCGCATTTGCGTGGAGGGAGAGGGGAAATCAATTTAGGAAACAATTTTGTTTACAATTTTTATGTAAAGAATGATTATTGTGATTAACAAGATGATGTGTTTGTTTTTATGAGTAAAACTTATTTAAGGGTGGTTTAGTAAAAAACTGTTTTTGAAAATTATATTTAAATCTATAATACACAATATGAGAAAGTTTGTGCAATTGTGCCGTACCATTTATTTGTATTATGTAAGCTCACTGATATAAAATAATCCTTTTTCGTTTTATTTTTAAGTGCATATTAAGTGGGAATAAGTTGGAAAAAGTGGAAGCTCAGCATTATGAATCATACATAAGCTAATAGTGACTGCATGTGGCATTTTTAGATTTTTAAAATTATTTTGAGTAATAACATAGCAATTGTGAGTGTAATGTAGATCACTTTACCACGTTTTGTTCCATGGCGTTTACATATTTAGCAAGAAGTAATGGTCCTTGGCGCGACCGACAGGAAATACTCTAGTGGCTTTAACACCTCTACCGGTGGGAGTGCGAACACTTACTCACTTATTCTCTCGTCCTCCACTCTGTTCTCTCTTCCTTCACAACTCACTTGTCCTCTCGTCCTCTACTCTGTCCTCTCTTCCTTCACAACTCACTTATCCTCTCGTCCTCTACTCTGTACTCTCTTCCTTCACAACTCACTTATCCTCTCGTCCTCTTCTCTGTCCTCTCTTCCTTCACAACTCACTTATCCTCTCGTCCTCTACTCTGTCCTCTCTTCCTTCACAACTCACTTATCCTCTCGTCCTCTGCTCTGTCCTCTCTTCCTTTACAACTCACTTATCCTCTCGTCCTCTTCTCTGTCCTCTCTTCTTTTACAACTTACTTATCCTCTCGTCCTCTTCTCTGTCCTCTCTTACTTCACAACTCACTTATTCTCTCGTCCTCTACTCTGTCCTCTCTTCCTTCACAAATCACTTATTCTCTCGTCCTCTACTCTGTCCTCTCTTCCTTCACAACTCACTTATTCTCTCGTCCTCTACTCTGTCCTCTCTTCCTTCACAACTCACTTATCATCTACTCTGTCCTCTCTTCTTTCACAACTCACTTATCCTCTCATCTTCCACTCTGTCCTCTCTTCCTTCACAACTCACTTATCCTCTCATCTTCCACTCTGTCCTCTCTTCCTTCACAACTCACTTATCCTCTCATCCTCCACTCTGTCCTTTCTTCCTTAACAATTCACCTATGAGGAAGGTATAAGTTTCAGTAAATATAACCGCATTGGCGGGGAGAGAGAACGATTATCCACTTAGACGGGGAAAAAACTTGGTACACCCGGCCAGGATTCTAACCCCAACCTACCCGCCATTGATTTACTAAACTAGACGAGATTGACCCACAGAAGCGGGCTACAGACGCTGTTCCACCCCTTGGGAGATATCTTTTTTAAAATCTAATCCCGATGGGGTGCTTTGCCTGGCATGAAAATATACAGCAGCGGGTTGGGGTGGGGGGATTTCGGACTTGACAAAATGCTGTCCCAGATGCCGACAGTCCCACTAGTGTTGGTCATTTATAGACAAATCACTACGAAATTAATACCATATCAGCACCTCTTTAGCTTTATCTAACTGGATAGTCAAACTACAATAGGTTGAGGAGATGGAATTTTAAAGGAATATTTTGGCATTCACTCAGAGAGAAGATATAAAATCACATAAAAATAATCTTGGCATGTACTCCCTGACAGGACCAAACCAAGCCTCTCTAATCACAGTCATGTGTTCTAACCTCTCGTCTATACTTGCTGGTATCTGTCTGACTCTCTCTCCCACTTATTATTCCAACTTAATCTGCCTCTCATCTTCTCGGTCATTAGCAAGGGCGTCTCGAGGGAATATCCCCCCCCCAGCTGCTCCTTTCACATCAAAGATATTTTGTTCAAGATTGAAGACCCTCATATCTAATGGGAGGTCTCACTATATCACAAGATAATCCCTGCTAGACGAGGAACTAGACTGCTCCCCTTATAATCATCTTACTTTTTGTTTTTATCTCCATCCATTCAAAAGGCATATAAAAATAAAATAAAGCTATTTTTACTCTCTATACAAATATAACTATAGTAAGGCGAGTTCTCACGTGTCATTTTCAACTAATCACTTTAAATGTTCTCATTAAAAGGTAAAAGGAGTTCTACTTTTCTTAATTTTTAATGATCACTATTGAAAAATGAAAACAAAATGAACAGTGAGAACATATACAAAAATTACTAAATTCATTTTTCATTTAATGTAAATATTTATTTAAATTCAACGCCACGCTACGATCATTTGCGACCTTGTATTGGATTTAAGGTGGGATGGAAGGGGGCGCGAGAAAGGGCCAGTGTTTCTCAGTTCTTATAGAAAAACATTTTTTGGCCAAAATAAAAAAAAATATTGCTCCAGTACAAACATATAATTTGATTTTCTTCAGCTGGTGACCTCAGAATTTCTAGAATATCTGTCAAGGATGTTCTGGAATTTAATGACAACTTTTTTCGCTTCATTTAAAAAGTTTGTTAGATAATACCACTATGCTCATCACAGATATTCAGGAACTGTTTATATCAACATGTGAAGAAAATTGAACTCCATGTTTGTACTGAAGCAATATTTTATTTATTTCGGCCAAAAAAGTTTGTTTGCCATAAAAACTGCAAAAACACTGGCCTTTTCTCGCGTGCCCTTCCATCCCACCTTAATTCTCAATTGTTGGCGACGTGCTCATCTACGCTTCTTTTTATTTAATACGTGTACTTTCTAACTCTTGTGATAGCTACGCACAGTGCTGCCCTAAGGGATGTGCAAGCGACGTGGCTACAACAGGGCCCCGTTATTTAGGTGCCCCGCGCTTACTTAGGTGACAAAGGGAAAAAACAAATTGGGGTAGGAATTTTCTTCTGCACACTCATATAGTAGGGCCCTTTATAGGTGATCTAGCAATGTAGAAACAAATAAAAACATAATCACGTGGTTTGGTTTATTGAACGAGTGAAGCGAGTTCTCTGTTTTAATTTCACCGATTTGCATTTGTCTGTCTCTGGTGGATATGTCTAACGACTACTTTTGAACGTATAGACCGATTTAATTCAAACTTAACAAAGTTGTCCCTTGTATCTCTATACAGATAAGCTCATTGGGAAGAAAATCAAATGAAGGGTTGAAGAGAAATCAGCCCTTATAAGTATTAAAATAACATGGTTTCTAGCATTAATTATTACATGTATTTACATTTTAGGGCATTTCCCGATATCTTATACAGCTGAAAGTGGGTGTAGGCTATAGGTGCTTAATAACACTTAACAGAAGTTTTTTTGTGGTGGGGGTGGGGGCGGGAAATTCAAATTCTTAGGGGCCCCACAAACGAAGTTTGACAAGGCTTCACGTGTGCTAAGGGCAGCCCTAACTGCACACATATTTCAAGAACCGTAGCTCGCATTATCTTTCACGGCACTTTCTATAAATGAAATGGTATTTGATCGGTCTAGTGATTGTCATAACCAATGAAACATGTGAACAAATCATTTTCATTTTAAAGAAAAATGAATAGTTGGAAGTGATTAATTTAAAATTCTACGTGAGAATTCTCTTTAAGGCTTACTTTAAAAGGTCATTATCATTGGGCGTTTTGGTGTAGATGGTGCTACTAACCAACTTAGAGATAATTTGGTACAAGCGATTCTAATTTCACTATACTCGTACGTGTGGCTATAAGTGAAACATTTTGTTTTAAGTTTTCGTAGACTGATCAACAGGGCCCAGATTTTGATTTCATGTCATGTTTTTTATTGGTTCATCATATTCAATGCTCATAAGTGCATTAACTCTGTTTATGATATCCTATTTAGAGAAATGTGTATTTATAGGTAGTTTTTTTGGTCATTTTTTGTTATTTGGGTAATTTTTTCTTGGTTTTCGTATTCTTAAAGTAATTTTTTTTAACATTTATAGTTTTTTTTGAGTAATTACTAAGCCATTCTTATTAATTACATTTTTACATTCTCACGACACCTCTGAGAGAAGTATTGTGATCGTCAAAAATTTCAAACTTGAGATTTTGATCAATGTTGACGTTTCATGACCTCCTGAAACCAAATAAGTGGTTTTTCCGATGCCATCTGTCTGTCTGTCTGTCTGTCTGTCTGCCTGTACCTTGGACTAGATCCAAAATTGTTTTACAGATTGGGCCATAGCATGTTATCTGGGGTGTTAATCAGGTGCCCCCAGGGGGATTTTTGGAATTAGATGTCCAACCCTAAATTTAAGTGTAGTTTAACTTCGGACCAAAAGTGGTTAAAATCAATTTTCTCGAAATTAGCTCTAACGATTTTGACTACACTTCATATCTAGACACTGTTTATTATTATAAAAAAGATGGAAACTCTCATTTTCTCATAAAAATGACTTTGAGATTACTTTACATGAAATATTTTTCCAATTTTCATCATTTCTCCTCAACTATTTGAGATACGAAATATCTTATCATTGTAAAGTTGTAGTACTTTTAAAAATACAAATATTTTATTTGAAATATAGTTTTATAAAACCAATTGTTTATCAGCTATAACTTATATGTATATATATTTTAATTCAGGTCTTTGAAAATGAATTTGATTCTTATACTCTTTGGTGACGAAGATTTTTTTCTTTTCTCAATTTTTCTGTAACAGGGTTTCTAGATTCTAGTGCCATATAGTGAGTAAGTAACAGTGTATATTATTTAATTTATGATCTTTGGTGTAGTGTTTCTACAACAATGTATAGACTATTATATTTTCGCTTCACAAATCTTACGAGTTTTTAGTAAATGTCTATTTTAAGATAAAAGCGAGAGAAAGTATGTGCGGTTTGCCATACAATTTTTACTTTCTCGCTATCTTACGGTTATTGTGATCGTAAAAAAAATCGAACTCGAGATTTTGATTAATTTTGGCGTTTCATAACCCCCCAAATCCTAAAAAGTTGTTTTTGAATTTCCATCTGTCTGTACTTTGGACTAGAGCCTAAACTCTTTTACCGATCGGGCTAAAACTTTGTATGTAGGGTTTTCATAGGGTTACCTCAAGATTTTTTGGAATTGGATATCTAGCCCTAAAATTAAGTGTAGTTTACTAAAGGGAAAAAAGAGAAAAAATTTATTCTCTCAAAATTGGCTCTAACGATTTTGATTAAAATTCACATCTAGGCGTTGATTAAGATTATAAACAAAATGGATATTTTCATTTTCCTATGAAAATAACTTTAGGGTACTTTACAGAAGTGAAAATTTCCTTATCTCCGCAACTAGTTAATATAATAAATAACTTATCATTTCAAAATTGTAGTACTATTAAAAATAAAACACTTATTCGAAATATATATTTATAAAACCAATAGTTTCGGAGATATTTGCAAATATATTAATAAAATTTAGTTATCTTTAGTTGTAAAGAGATAATGCTTAATTTTAATTTTCTAATTCCATAGAGTAGGTAGGGTTTTTGTTCCTTTTTTCTTTAACCTCTTAGGGGAAATGTTTGTAAAGCAATGATCTATTTCTATCATTTTAGACTCAATAGTCAATATTTACCTTTTTATTGGCCTAAATTTATATATGAGGAATTGAATAAAAATGCGATAACCATAAGATGTGCAACCCCTAATAAAATGTCGAAAATTTTAACCGGAAGTTGAAATTTTAATACGAAGTATTGACCCTTGTGGACCCCATATCGATTTTTTTGTCCAAATATACTAGTGAGAACCTTAATTCTTTAAAGAGAAAATAATAAAATGTAAATACGGGAGTCAAAAAATGTTTGGGTGAGACTGCAACAAAACCAGAGATGGTTGCGTTGGGAAGGAGTAGCTATCACTTCTTAAGCGAATATTTGTAAATCAATGTTATATTCAGTATAATGAAAGAGTTACTTTGCTAAATACTTGATTGCATGGATAATTTTAAGTTGCACTCATAAATCACGTGTTTGATTTAGTCGTGTACATTTATTAAATCTCTTTATTTTATTTTTATTAAATCTTTTTTGAAAATTTGAAGTAATATTATCTACAGCTATCATTTTTGATAGATATTATCAAAAACTTAGCTCTAGAATAACACTTATTGTATAGTAAAGTGTTATCAATGCTGGCCGCAAAGAAATATGTATATTTGTTCATTTTATAATTATTAAATATCTAATCTTGTTCTGGATGGGACGTACTGTCCAAGATGAAGTTAGTTTGTAAATTTATAAATGTTTACGGTAAGTACCCATTTCAAATGCCAAGTTAGTTTGTTTCCACACTGTCCCAACGTATGGGCGACGTGTGTGTTCACATAATGGCCCTATGTTCCCTTCTCCTTAATATGTAATGTCGGCCACGTGTTCTTGTCAACCACAGGAATATTCTCGCTACATGTATGAAGTAATATTTATGTTCAGCCTCACTTTGTTCGCCAAGTGCCAGGAACAACACCTACAGTATTCGAGAATGGGTTCGGTGCCAAAAATGATGTCACTCGCTACAAGTTGTGGCTTAGGAGGGGACATGACACAGGTGAAAGGTGAGGTGGCCATGGAGGATACAGACTGGAGGGGAAATATTAACACCAATAGGAAGCTTCATTCTGCTCGGAGGGGACTAGAGCTGCACTCTGGTAGCAGGGGGACTAGAGCTTCACTCTGGTAGCAGGGGGACTAGAGCTGCACTCTGGTAGCAGGGCGACTAGAGCTGCACTCTGGTAGCAGGGGGACTAGAGCTGCACTCTGGTAGCAGGGGGACTAGAGCTGCACTCTGGTAACAGGGGGACTAGAGCTGCACTTTCAATTTCCACAGTGGTGTAGCTTATAAGATAGTCATAGTTCAATAAATCAAGGTTAGAATAATATCTTCCAGGGTAAATATTTTTTACCTCTTATTTGGTAATGCTTATATATTTAAGAATAAAAGATAAATCAGAGTAAAAATCAATATAATGAAAAAGTTTCCTCTATAAAACTGGTTAACAATTTATTGGTAAAAAACACACTTTTGAACTAATTTTCTTTCGTTTTTCTTATCAGGACGTCTCAGATGTTAAGACCCCTGGCATATTATGGATTTGAAAAAAATAAGTAGAAATAATGTTGAATATTTAACTAGCTAAAATTTCAAATATTTTTCCTAAAGCAATTACGAGTTTTGAGTTGACTGTAGATTTAACCAACCAAAATGATCCACCTGTGTCTTCTTCTAACGGAGACGACACGCCAGAGGTATAGGCAACCCCCACATCATGTTGGGTTTTGCACACAGTATCTAGTCAAAGGTTCTAATATCGGAGCGTGCAGACATTTCCTGGGCCAACTGATTATGTTGACACATGGCTTACAAACTAACTTAAATATAGAAATAAAACAGAATCATGTTCGCCTGTCATCAATATTCGTCACTGTGAAAGGGGAAAACTCAACTTTACCGATTATACATTTTTGGCATTTATGTGAATCGAACTCAGGATTCTTAGCTCAGTAAACCAAACTCGCTACCGTTAAGGAGTCAGGCAGGTTGAGAACTCACGTGATGGAGCTGGTTACGATACTTTTTTTTTTTGGCTACATTTTGACCCAATGTTTCACCGAAAGGGCAAGAGTGGGATAACCATCTGAGGCGTTTAACTCGCATTGCATTTGGTCGCCGCTGACCAGGAGGTCAGGTCTCAAATTCTGATTGGGTGTGCTGGGAAGGGCTTACCATATGTAATTTTTACTTTTGTGTTCCCATCCTCTCTTCACACTAATGCAAGTGCATATTCTCAAAAGTAGCTAGGTAACCTTTTTTATAAAACGCACTGATAGAAAATTGTATATGTATTATATTTAATTGATATTCCTTATGTACTTTCTGTTTATTACCCTTCTGGGTTACTCGCATTTTAACACTAAGGGGGTGAACATGAGAGGGGTAGTATATGTATGCACTGCACCTACATTTGGGTAGAAAAAGAGAGGGAAATAATTAAGGAAAAATACCTCGGTGCACCCAGCGGAGATCAATCCTTTACCTTATCACTGGCAAACCAAACTAAAAATACATGACACCTTTGTCCACGTGTCCAATTGTGCTGGGGAATTGGTATTTAAAGGAGCAGCTATAATTTTTAACTTTAACATATTCTTAAGTATTTTTACCCTCAAGGGATATACTTAAATTTACACTAATGGGATAGAGATGATAAAGATATAATTTATATTAAATATATCCGCATTTGCGTGAAGTGAGCATGGGAAACCACTTAGAGAAAAAACCTAAGTGTACTCTGCTAGGATTCGAATTCTGGACTCTCTGTACCTGGCAAACCAGACTAGATGATCCTGACACCTTAGTCTTTTATGCTCATTGATCTGGGCTCTATAGATATTAAAGGTCCGGAGTATCAAATACAGGGAACCCCAAATCAAACATAACTCAGCTGTTGCATTGACAAAATCTCTTGAGGGTGATTGGGAAGCGCTTAACGCTTTAGCGGTCTTCAGCGAGAATGGACTGGGCCCTTTTTTTTGTGTGAGAGATTGTTGGATTGGGCACGGTAGATTTGTCTAGAAGGAATTGTAAACAGGTTGGCCACACCTGCTTCGGTGACCGCATGGTCTAAGACGTCACTCTCATGTTAAAATTGACAGCGGATGACAGGGAGATAGAGGTCAGAATCCCGGTCGGGTGTACTAAGGGTTGTTTTCCCATTCTCTCTATACACAAATGCAGGTACACTTCCTCTAAATTCAACCATCCTCATTACTATACATAAGATTATTGTCTGGTAGTAAGACTTGGTGCCAAAAAATAAGTTGGGCACCGTTGACTCAACCAGAAGAAATTGAAAACAGGTGGATTGGGCACTTCATAGTATAATATCAATTGTAAATTACCCGCTTCATTGGCCGCATGGTCCAAGAAGTCACTCTCGCAATAGATTAGACAGTCGATGATGGGGAGATCGGAATTCGATCTCGGTCGAGTGTACTGAGAGTGGTTTTTCTTAAATGTTTTCCCATTGTCTCTACACACAAATGCGGGTACACTTTCTCTAATTCAACCTTACTCATTCCTAGCCCATCACCGTAGTTAGTACATTGGCGTACAGCCCGAATGGATAGTATGACACGGTACAAAAAAAATCTCAATGAATACAATAAATCGTCAGCAGACTACAGTTCAGTTTAAGGAGTCCAGTTGAACGTTAGCGGCTCTGTAACGTATGTCCGAAATAAAATTGATTCTTTGTGAGAGGATAAGCTAGGTTAGGTTAGGAGATGTTAGGTTGGGATCAATCTGCCTTGGGAGAGAAATTGTACTGCAAGTCAGCAATGCACAAGATACATTGGAAGGAATATCTTATTGCAAGAGAGCAATGACCAATCCACCATGGGGGGTAAATGTTAGTGGTAGCCTGGGGTCTAAAAGCAGCGCCCAGTCCACCTACGCCCAGTGGTCTTACCAAGGTCAAAAAGCTAAGTCGCTAATAGCCTGATCTCGGGCACTTAAGTGTCCCAACAAAAAAAAACTTTTTACACTGATAGCTTTGAATGTTTTACAAAAACAGAACTCTGCTTTCAATGTGAAAAAATTTTTACTTAACCTTGTAAAACATGACAGCTTTGATGCTCACACATAATAAACATCAGTGAGGAGCAATTTCAGCTTGAGAAGTGAATCCATTAAAATCCTTGTCGTGAGTCGAGTGTTGAAAGAGCTGAAGATGCCCTCCCGAGTTTGAACAACCACCGTTATCTGTTGATTGCTGCGTGATGTTTACGAAAACACAGAACTGTACCTTCATAAAGTGCATCTTCCTCTAAATAGTGTTTTGTTCACACGACACTAAGGGTAGCGGCTACTTAAAAGGACACATTTTCACACTGCTGTATTTCTTGTGGGAATGTGATTTCTGGAGCTACGAATCCACTTAAACATTCCTCATTTATCTTACAAATATTTACAGTGGTCCTGTTAAAAAAAATTACTTTGCGTTTAGCTATGTACATTATAAAATGTTTCCTTCTATTACTAAACTACATTATTCTTTTCACTGAAATACTTGAGTTCATACATCACTTTAGAGCTTAGAACTTCGAAGGATTTTGTTTCTATTATCAATACACTGCAACATCTTGTGCCATATTGTGGTGAGAAGGATGAATTCAAACGACTGAAGCCAATCTGCGAGTATTAGACCCGATACGTCTGCTTGGCTCCTGGGTGTTAAGTTAAGCTCCTCATCAACCATAGTCAAATAATCTTACACATCCTTGCAATTTTTTTTGTCAAAGTGAGAACAGCGTCAACCCTTGCCCTCCACGCTGAAGAAAGAGATCTGTAGAATTTTCCATCTTGAAGAGCTAATAGCGAATAAATGGTAGAGTTTCTGGACATTGCCGAAGTAGGTTTTCACCTCTACACTGGTGTCCATTGGAGGCGTACCACAAAGATCTAACGTATGTACACTGTTTGGGGTGTAAATTAATGCTATATTATTTTTTAATTTTCTTCGCCTCCAAACGTTGCACCCCCTCCCCTTTTCCCCCTAATTTGGTCCTGGCTGCAGTTTATAGTTAGGCTCTAGTCCGAGGTACAGACAAACAGACGGAAATTCAAAAAAACACTTTTTACTTTCTCGCTGTCTTATAGGTAGAGAAAGTATTGTGATCGTCAAAAAAATCTAACTCGAGATTTTGATGAATCTCATTTTACCGATGGGGCTAAAACTTGGTATCAATGTTTTCACAGGGTTGCCCCGAGAAGTTTTTGGAATTGGATATCTAACCATAAAATTAAGGGTAGTTTACTGAAAGGCAAAAAGAGAAAAAATCGATTTTCTCAAAATCTGCTCTAGCGATTATGATTAAATTTCATTTCAAAACATTATACATATTCCAAACAAAATGGCTACTCTTAATATTTCGGCAAAATGACTTTAGGGGTTCCGGTCGTATGCGTAGATTCTCATTTTTTTTTATCATATCTTCGAAACTATTAGAGATATGAAATTACTTATTAAAAATATGTAGATATATTTATAATACAAATATTTTATTCAAAACATATTTTTATAAAACCAATAACTTTCAAGCTATACGCAAATTATATATATATATATATATATAATATATATATAAACTTTTTGAACACTAAAGGTAAAGTATTGCGACCGTAAAAAAAATCTAACCTGAAACGTTGATGTATGTTGAAGTCTCATGACCCCCGAACCTTAAAAAGTGGTCTTTGCAATGCCGTCTTTCTGTGTGTTTTTTAACCCCAAAATTAAGAGGAGTTTAATAAAAAGGGACAAAAGAAAAAATCGATTTCCTCAAAATCTGTTATAACGATTCTATCTTTCGCATTTTAGACTCAATAGTCAATAATTACCTATTTTATTGGTCAAAATTTATAAAATAAATTTAATAGCAGTGCAATAGCCATAGTTGTGCATCCCCTAGTAAAATGACGAGAATTTTAATCGGAAGTCAAAATTTTAATACGAAGTGTTGACCCATGGGGACCCAATATCGATATTTTTTATTGGTACGAATATACAAATGAAGATGTTAATTATTAAAAATTAAAATTATGAAATTTAAAACCATAAGTCAAAAAGTGTTTTACGTATGTATAGCGCAATTTTATTATCAGGTTCACTAGTATATATTAGATTATGAATTTTGAGTAAATATATCTATTTTTTAACAATAGAGTGAGAAAGTCCGTGCGGAGTTTCGTGACATTTTTATTCGGGGAGGAAGGGGGGAGGGGTGGTCATGAAACGTAGACATTCATCAAAATATCAAGTTCGATTTTTTTGACGATCACAATACTTTCTCTACCTGTAAGATAGCGAGAAAGTAAAAATTGAAACCATTATACTTGCACAAAAACTCCCTCTCTATCTGACACACAACACAGCACTACCGCAACTAATCTTTGAGCAGCCCTTATCCGTAAAGACTGGCACACCAATTTTACCCCTCTGATACCCCTTACTTAAGCAATACTTGTATTTAAAGAAACTCTATTTAGATTTTAGCTTTCACTTTAACTTCCTCTCTAATTGCAACCACCAAAAAGTGTCATGTGGTGTCCTAACATAAAATCTTCTGCTCTTTGGCCAATGTAGTAAGATAACCATTTAGGTTTAGGAAAATACACTGGATATAATCTCTGAGGGAACTTCATGGTTACTATTGGGGAAACAGCTTTGTTATTCTCTGGTTTTTGTGAGATCAATCTCCCCTCAAGACAGTTTCGCAACGCTGGTTAGTCGAGGTTACCAGTAGCTCCTTCTTACCCCAACACACCACATTCAGACATAAACGAGAGCGAAGATATTTGGCAACAGTTAACTGAGACAACGAAGATAAAACTTTTCTCCATTAGACCTGCAGTTCCCTCAGCAATGATATTGGGTGTAATAACGTATAAAACAAATGCTTTTACTGCTCTAAAGGTAAAATGTTTGGGTGTTTGCCTTTCTTTATGGGCGGCCCTGTCCAGAAGGGCATGTAGGACATGTAGACGGACGTTTCAGTAAATCTTCTAGTATATGTATTGTTTCGTCATCTCCAGATGACCGAAATAGTGGAACAGTGATGTGTCGCGTCATCACCTCTTCACTCACGGCTGATTGGAATGGACAGTGACAGACTGACGTGCCGTTTGAGATGGTTTATTTTCTTTGTTGGTTCGGTCTTTTAACGTCACGAGAGCGCTCACATAAAAAATAATCAGAGTTTGGATGTTGGAATCTACAAAAATGTATACTTATAAAGATCTAAAAAAATAAAAGTTTTACCAATTTTGCTACAAAAATTAAATAAATAAAATGGATTATTTTCTTATTTATTTCAAAACTTTTTTTTAACATAAATTCCAAATGAATTACATTTTGAAATCAAATATGTATGTTACAACCTGAAAGTGAAATTTACTATTTCCTGAGTTTGGCAAATTTCTGCCCATTCAGTGAACTAGCTTCTTTGCTTGTCCATCCATTTCTGAATTGGGTAGATCCAAGCGCTACCCATTTCACAAACTGGGCGAGTTTTTACCCGGTCCGTGAAATGAACAAACGAAGAACAAGGTTCCGTCCAGAGCTTAAATCCTTTAAGAATAGAAGGTTAGTTTTATAATTTAGGTTAGGTTTATAATTTTTAACATAAAAATCTGAAAACGAGTTTCAGGGCAATAATTTCCTACTCGTTAAGTGGACAAGAGTTAAAGCCATTTTTGCCCAGTTCATGAAATGGTCAAGATAAGAAGACAGTTCATGGAATGGACCGAAATAGGAAGTTTCACTGATACGATGTCATATATATATATATCACTGCGTCTTACTACCAGTTCGGGGTGTTTTCAAATGTAGCAATCACGCCGAAGTGTTAAGATTGAATAAGGCTTAATTAAAAGGAAGTATACCCTCAATATATATATCACCACGTCTTACTACCAGTTCGGGGTGTTTGTAAATGTAGCAATCACGCTGAAGTGTTAAGAATAAATAAGGCTTAATTAAAAGGAAGTATACCCTAATGTGCATTGGGAGAGAGAGAGATAGTGAAAAACCATCTAGGAAACACCATCAATACATCTGAGTGAGACTTGAACCTCGTACTCCCCGTCATCGGCAGTCCAGTCTATTGCGAGACTGACGCCTTAGACTATGGCTTGGCAAATTTTTTGGCACTGATTGACTTATAAACTTATAAAAGGTCCTGTAATCACCCATCGTTTCTCCTTGTACTTTTGTTTTTATTTTTGTCCTTATGTCTTTTTATTTATTCCTTAAAATCAATATATCCTCAAATACTTCATATTTCTTTATAGAAAAGCGGGTACAGACTAAATAAGATATACATTTAAATAATAAGTACTTAATTTTCTCCTAATATTACAGTTTATAGCCAATCAAGATAATTTTGGTCACATTCAAATATTATTTTAAAGTATTTAATATATTTGTAAGTCTAGAAGACTAAAATATCGAATTTTAATACCGATGTAGTTTTCTTAAGCAAGCGATCGATTGAAAATCATCGTGAGCTCGACTGGCCGGTCGTGATCAACTAGTTGATGATCCCTGCCTTAGACTATGCTACCACCGAAACGGATCTAAGATATTTATAAAGGTCCAAAAAGCCTTGGGAGTTGACTAATTTATTCTATTTTTGGTTCAAGTTTATGACTTTATAATAATTATGTCATCTACACATGGACTAAATATTATAATAATAAGTCACACTCATTCACGTCTCAACAAAACATGAATGGTAATCCACGTGTTGTGGGCAAAATCGATAGTGGCAAAATACCAGCGTTACCTAACAACCTCTGATACTCAGTTCAAATCCCGTTGGGTCTTAGTTTCTTATTCTAAAAAATAGTAGTTTATTTACAAGTTGTTTGGGGTTCATTAAAAATGAAATTAGAGGTATTTATAACCCCACTTAAGTTAGAACCCCTTATAAAACAAAAATATCAGTAGGCCTACAGCAAACTTATATCCTACATAGTCAAATAGAAAAATTGTCAATCTTCGTTCAAACAATAATCTTCTTCCGTTTCACTGTCGAGTTCATTCTCGTTAGAGTGCAATATTTCACCAATTGAAAGGTGCAAGGGGGAAAAAACCAACAGAGTCCAAAAGGTAATTTTGATATGGCAAAGTGGTAAAGGCAGAAAACCAACTGCATGAGAAGTTATTGATGATTAAAGAAACCCAGTACATGGGTCCAGAGTCCAGCTGAAATACGGACGTAATAATAGTACCCGCCCACCAAGGTTCATTCTCGTTCGAGCACAATATTTTACCAATTGTAACCTATCGATAGTACCCACCCATCAAGGTTAATTCTCGTTCGAGAACAATATTTTACCAATTGCTACCTATCGACAATACTCACCCATCAAGGTTCATTTTCGTTCGAGAACAATATTTTACCAATTGTAACCTTTCAACAGTACCCACCCACCAAGGTTCATTCTAGTTCGAGCACAATATTTTACCAATTGTAACCTATCGACAGTACCCACCCACAGAGGTTCGCTCTCAAATCAACAAATATTTCGCTTTGTTTACAAGAAACTGTCCGTGGTACTAAATACAAATTTTTTCACATTAATGCTTGGTAATATTTTTTGCCCTTCAGAGAGATATTTCGATTCCAACACCGTCAAAAACTTGTTATTACAAGCCACGGTGTCTTAACAAAAGTGTTTATACTTGGGAGTATTGCCAACATAAGTACAATTATATTCACGGATGCGAATAAGTCGTAAAGAGAGTGATAAATGGCTGTGCAAAGACACTGGGAATTCCTTGCTAGGCTATATATATATTTACACCACGTCTTACTGCCCGTTCGAGCTATCCGCATTTAACAACACTAATGTAAGGGAATTGTGTGGTTATGTATGTATTTATGTATGTATGTGTGTATGTATGTAATGTATGTATGTATGTGTGTGTGTGTGTGTGTGTGTGTGTAATATATTGGTTGTAATAACGCGCCTCAGTGAGTATTTACACCACGTCTTACTGCCCGTTCGAGCTATCCGCATTTAACAACACTGATGTAAAGGAATGGTGTGGTTATGTTATGTATGTATGTATGTATGTATATATGTATGTTGGTTGTAATAACGCGCTTCAGTGGTCCCATGGTCTAATACGTCACTCTCACAATAGACTGCACTGCCGATAACGAAGAGAGATGACCTCAAATACCGGTCGGGTGTACTGAAGGTGATTTTTAGATAATGGTTTTGCACTCTCCTTTCACGGTAAATGCGGGTAAATTTCTCTAAATTCAATCTTCCTCTTTAGTGTAGTTAGTAAATAAGTGTATAGCCCGAATGGGTGGTAATAGTTGGTGCTAAACATACAAAGTAAAACTAATGGAATAAAGAAGAGGAAGTTAAACTTTTAATGGAAATGTACACACACTTCTGTAGAGGGAAAGGGGAAACCATTTATGAAAACCTCTCTCGCTGCGCCCAGCTGGGATTCGAACATTGCTGGATATTGACTTTGGTGAGATGCAAGAGGAACACGAGTTGAGGTAGGTAAGTTTACAGTTTCCATAACAAATATTTGTTTACCAAAATAAATAAAATATTGCTTCTGCAGATATATTTTATTTTATTTTATTCACAAAGTACCCTAAGCATTTATTGAATATTTGGCGTTTGCACTGAGTAATTTTAAAATATTTTTTTAAATGAAAGAAAAAATAATGTTAAAATTCCCAAATGACAATGACAATAATTCAATAAATTTTATGATTACTTTGTGTAGAAAATTGAACTAAATCAAGCTATCTAATGAAGCAGTATTTGTTTTATTTTCGACAAAGCTTTTTTTTTATTTATCACTGGCTTCTTTCGAGTCATATGCATATGTACTTACTACGCTAGTGAGTTGGGGCTGAGGACGGTTGAATTTAAAGGAAATGTACCCTCATTTGGGGGAATAAGAGTGGATAGCCATTTAGGAAAAACCCTTTCAAACACCAATCTCCCGATCATCGGCAGCCCAGTCTATTGTGAGAGTTACGCCTCATAATTACTATCAAATACGGTATTTAGCTTGCGTTTCCTTCCCCCTCACAGTAAACCAATCTAATGTTGAGTTTGTTCTTTGACGAACAATTTTTCCTTTAGGTCAAATACTAAATGGACTAATTTCATTCAGAGCTCTCATTCAAACGTCCCGCGATAACAAGATAAACGGCAAATTAACAACTCGCGAGCAGATCAGGTAAAGCCAATCACCGCCGTGTTGCGTGTTTCAGGACGCCGGCGCGGTACGAAGATGCGAACTCGCGATACAGAGGTAATAGTTTTATTAACATCTTGGTCAGTAATTGTCTACAACAACAACTATCGACCGTAATTACAGTCCTCGAGTAAGGCGTTGACTCCGCCCTTACCCCATTCGCCGACTTGTTGGTTTTATTGGAATCTCCTTATCATCGAAGAGGTCTCTCTATCTCTTATTATTATTTTTTTTTTTACATGGTGAAGACTGCGTCCTTAAAAGGGATGACTGGATTTGGTGCTATGAACTGCACATGTCCTTGTGACACAGACAATTCTATTAAGGGCCCAAGAAACTATTTCCCCTCCTTATAAGCGAACTATATTATAACTAGAGCATGCTGTGGCAAAAAACAGTTTGATTTACTTGGAAATCTGTTTCCTCTCGATGTTGGGCACGTGGATTGTATATAAATGTATCTTAGCTGATTACAGATGCAAGCATTGTCGTTACACCCAAGCCCGTAGGGCTTTCAATGTCAGTGAGGGGGGCAATGGTATAACGGGGCCCGCGAAAGGGAACTTTAAATTACTATAAATTTGGTGGAAATAATTATTGTAATCAAATAACTTATGTCCTGATTATTGACAATTTAGATAGTTTAATATGTTTATCATAAAGTGTTGTAAATTATAACTAAGCTAAAGCATTATTTAAATTATTTCGTTCGGTTTTAAATAACGCAGAATTTTTTTTTTATCTCGACGCGGTCAAGTTGACTGACTGATGACGTTCCCAACATAAAACCGAGGCTAAAACAGTCATTATAAGGTGCGATTACTAAATTAGTAATTATTTAGGACTATTATGTATTTCTTATAACATTAAGGTGTTAGATGACTTGGAAAAGGGGGCTCGAAAATAAATCTTGCAAGGGGGGCCCCAAGCTTAATCTTTTACGCCACTGGATGTAAGTAAATACGTGCAAATCTTTCAACAGTCGCCCCACAATATGCTTAATTCATCAACTAACTAATTAATGTATTCAAACAACGTGAACATTTCATGACCATTTTAGTGGCGGAATGAATTATAACGCTTGAGAGCACATTAAAAATTACTTATTATATAATTAATTTGATTTCTAACAGTACGGCTAAAATTATATTGTGTGTATCAATTTGTTTTATTAGTCAAAATAATTTTTTATCACCGCTTACTACCTGTTCAGGCTATATGCAAATATATACTCCATTCACGGTAGGAATTACTCTCTGAAAGGTATTTTTCCCTACCAAAATCCTACTATATAATAGCTTTCTGGTAGGGAAAAAGGCCTTTCGGAAAACAATTCCTACACTGAACAGACTTTAATTGCTCTAATGGGGTAGGGATCAGGAAGTAAGCAATTTGAAGGTAATATACCCACATTTGCGTGGAAGGAGTGTGGAAAACTATTTAGGGAAAAACACCCTCATTAGACACGACCGGGATTTGAACCACAATCTCCCCGTCATCAGCAGATCAGTCTAACACGAGAGTGACACCTTATAACATTCGGCCAGAAATAATAGATAAAGTACATTTCTACTAATGTAATCTCTGTAGGGCCTTTATCCTTTTGAATGGGGAAAAAACAAATTTTAAGTAGGTTGAACTAACGTGGTGGGTAGTTTGTTTTCTTTTACAAGAGAGGACAAGGATTGTTTGTTGCACGCTCCAGTGGACACGTGGTAGCGCTCATCTAGTTTGGTTTGACAGTGCCGGTGAGGTCAGTGTCCAAATCCCAGCCGGATAAACTGATCCCACTTAACCTAATGCAAATTCTGGTACATTTTATCTCAATTCTACCTTCATAGTCTCTATCCCATTAGTGTAATTAATATGTATGCACGTGTATAGCTCGAGCGGGTAATGAGATGCAGGGACATGTGTGTGTATATACATATATATGTGTGTGCGAGTGTATGCACTCAGATTGATGATTGCGTGGTCTATTAACGTATCACACCCACGTTGGATTGGATTGCCGATGGATCGAGATTTGAATCACGGTCAGCTGTACCGTAGGTGTTTTTTTTCCTAAATGGTTTCCCACTCTCGCTCCATGCAAATGCGATGGTATTACCTAAAAACCCGCCTCGGTGGCGTAGTTGGCTAACGAGGACGGGGAGATCGAGGTTCGAATTTCGGTCGGGTGAACTGGGGGTGGTTTTTCCTAAAATGGTTTTCCACTCTTCCTCCACGCAAATGCGGGTTCACTTCCTCTAAATTCAACCCTCCCAATTCCTAGTCCATTAGCGTAATTGGTACTTAAGCGTATAGCCCGAACGGGTAGTAAGACGCGGTGCTAAATATTATCATTACCTAAAGAATGTTATCTTCCTCATACCTATTCTACTAGCATAAATAATGTTTGCTTATGCCCAAACAGGTAGGCTTACTAAGACGCGGTGAAACAATCATTGACCGGTTTCTAAATTCGTACTAAATAAGGAAGAGCCAACATAAATGGCTGATAAAAAACTGCACCAGAATTCTTAAGGTAAAAAACATGTAAAACTACATTGATGAAAAACTATTCTCGTCTAAACAGATCTGAGCACCAGACTCGAGGGTCCGAGCCAGACCTATATTGTGACCAGCTCTTGATGGTAAAGTAATTAAATTCCCCACATATGAGAGTCTCCGGTTTAAATATCTGAGGGGTTTTGGGTGGCTCTAGCACACAAACATTTCGTGGTTCATGTATGATAGTCAAAATGGTTTTCCACTCTTCCTCCACGCAAATGCGGGTTCACTTCCTCTAAATTCAACCCTCCCAATTCCTAGTCCATTAGCGTAATTGGTACTTAAGCGTATAGCCCGAACGGGTAGTAAGACGCGGTGCTAAATATTATCATTACCTAAAGAATGTTATCTTCCTCATACCTATTCTACTAGCATAAATAATGTTTGCTTATGCCCAAACAGGTAGGCTTACTAAGACGCGGTGAAACAATCATTGACCGGTTTCTAAATTCGTACTAAATAAGGAAGAGCCAACATAAATGGCTGATAAAAAACTGCACCAGAATTCTTAAGGTAAAAAACATGTAAAACTACATTGATGAAAAACTATTCTCGTCTAAACAGATCTGAGCACCAGACTCGAGGGTCCGAGCCAGACCTATATTGTGACCAGCTCTTGATGGTAAAGTAATTAAATTCCCCACATATGAGAGTCTCCGGTTTAAATATCTGAGGGGTTTTGGGTGGCTCTAGCACACAAACATTTCGTGGTTCATGTATGATAGTCAGGAGGTCGCAAGCGCAAACACCTCAACAAATTCAAGGAAACATAATGTTGGTTGATAAAAACCTAAATAAACTGATTTGTAATATAATTCAACACACATGTTTACAAATCTATTTTTTAATAAAGGATATTCTAACAAACAATTTTCTAAAAAAAAAAATAATTAAATATCACGAGAATATATGTAGCCTAGACTCTTCTTATTAAAATGATGCCATTTAAAGTAATTTTACGGTCGCTCAGGGCCATATTATGTCGTCTTGTTGCGCACAAGACAGATTGTCTAACATGCCTTGTATAATTTTATACAGGAACAAAATATGTTAGGGAACTAAATTATTCTCTACTAGATATTTTAAGGTTATGTCTAACTAAAAGACGAGCTTAGAGGGACAAGTAAACGATCCTTAAATTATATTTGTGATATAATTCATAACAATATAAATCTCACGGTTGTATTGATAAAATATGTCCCGGAAACTATTATGTTATACTTGTACGTCTTCACATTATTTTGAACAGAAATTAAGGACAAATTTTGATTAACATTTTCTTCAAGAACATTTTTGGTGGCTACCGTATAATATTGTGTGTCCTAAGGCCCAAGGGAATCTAGAACCACCTTCATTCAATTCCTAGCATGTTTAGATAATGATATTGAGTCATTTACATTTTGTTGAAAGGGTAGAATGTTACTTTGGGACAAACCCTTCTCAATTAGAAGCAGATGTAGTTTTGAGGCTTCTATGTGATAGGTGGTGGGGGAATAAATTAATCTGTACCGATACTAACCGCAGTTAGAGTAACACCAAGGTAATATATTTCACGTCTGTCCAAGGTATAGTAATTTAGAGAACAATTCATTTGAGCCCTTGTAATTACCGTCTAACGATGGTTCGGGTTTTATTTTATTTTACTCTTAAATCAACCCGACCCGACCTGATGGAGGTTTTCTCTTCCTTTATGTAGAGTTCAGTATTATAGGCCATACAGTCTTACACTATTAGAGTGGGATGGAAGGAGTCGTGACAAAAGGCTAGTATTTTTGCAGTTTTTATAGCAAAACTTTTTTGGGCCAAAATAATTAAAATATTGCTCCAGCTCAAATATAGAGTTTAATTTTCTTCACATGTTGATATCAACAGTTCCTGAATATCTGGCATTATCATGGTGGCATTATCTAACAAACTTTTTAAATCAAGAGAAAAAGTTGTCATTAAATTCCAGAACACCGTTGACAGATCTTCAAGAAATTTTGAGGTCACCATGTGAATAAAATTAAATTCTATATTTGCACTGGGGCAATATATTTTAATTATTTTGGCCAAAACACGTTTTGCCATAAAAACTGCAAAAACACTGTCTCTTTCTTACGTCCCCTTCCATTCCACCTTAAGCTCTCAGCTTTTACTAAAACAATATTGACACAAACACAACACTTTCCATCATTTTCCGGTCAATTAAAACAAGGCTTAGATAATACACAACAATGATTTCTAGAAGAAAATTCTCAATTCAACACATAGCTGGCTCCTAACATTGTTTTACTAAAGCTAGAACAAATATGTTCAAATCTATTCAAATTACAAAATTGTTTAAGTTCGTTTACCAGTACCAATGGCGGAATGATATTAAGGTATGGGTCAGCAACATTTTGGGCCCCGATCATCTTTCAAAATTATCAAAGGCCCCACGATCGCCCATCACTCTACATTTTTTGTTTATACATCATATATTTATTTTTTAATTCAATCATTCCTCAAATACTTATGTACTTATATAAAAATATAGCTTTATATAAAAAATATAGAATTAATATAAATGTTCATATTAAAAATATTTTATTTGCTTATACCCTTGCCGATTATCACCGATCAAGGTAATTTGGTTCACGCTCGGATATTGTTTGAAAGTACTTGATGAATTTGTGAGCTTAAAGGGCACAACTATTTACTTTTAATAACGATGCAGTTTACTTAAGCGATAGTCTGAAAATTGTCACAATATCGACCGGTCTATCGCGATCGACTGGTGGCCGATCTCTGGTCCAAATCAATCTTGTCCAATCCACTGTCTCTGAGTTCTTTCTATGCAACCCACCAGATCAAATTTAAAGACTTCAAGTTGTTTGAAATAAACAATAAACTAGCTCTTGGAGCTAGTGATAATTTTTATAAAGTTTACAAATCCACAAGTATAATGTTACTTGTAGAAGGTATGCATTTGTTAAAAATAAATAATCATTATATCATATTTTATTATATTTGGGCAATTGGTCATTCAAATTTCACGTATGATTCACGCCCAACTCCTTAAGGATTTATGTTGCCCCTAGTCGGGAGAGGGTTGGATCTCCGCTCCGCTAAGCCATAGAAAAAAGAATAGCACATACATTTCTCTATGGCTAAGCTCAGGTCTGGTCGGATCCACTCCGCTCATTACGTATATCGTGGATTGCATATGAATAGACAAGCCCAGTCAAAATTGTCAGCTAAGGCGAAAAGCAAGACATTGCTTTGTTTTTCGTATGTGAGGAATTGGAAGAAAAAATGCATGGTAATAAGACGCGATACTATAAAAATAAAATTGGAAAAATATCTGAGGCTTTTGGCACATGAAATTTGCCCGAATACTTAATAATTTGTAACATTCCAAAACTTTTTCCCAGACTTAACAAAATTATGTACTGTTAAGAAAACGTGCTAATCCTACAATGACACCTTAATTGCGCTTTAAAATGTTGTCATTTATTTATTCTCTCTGTTCACAGTTTCTAAAATAATCTTTGTTGTTTCCCACTCTCGCTTCATGCAAATGTAGATGCATTTAGTTTCAATTCTACCAAAAACATCCCTACCCCATTAATGTAAATACTCGGTAGGTAGTAAATTGCAGTGTAGTGGGATATTCACATACTTAAACTAGTGAGCTAGATATTAATAAGGTAGAATTGAGAGTAAATTTACCCACATTTTCATGGATAAAGTGAAAAATAATTAAGGGAAAGCCATCCTCAATATACCCGGCCTGGATTTAAATATTGACTTCCCTGTGAATTACAAACATGACTAGATGAGCTTTAAATTTAGTCCACGTGCCCACCGGTGCGGGTAATTAATTATTATATTCTACATACCTTACTTCTTCTATTTAAATTTAAATAAACTATTAATCTCAAATCTATAAGTTAATAAGTAATGTCCGAAACTTTAGATCAGTCGGTAACGTGTTTGTATACTGAGCTAAAGATCCCAGGTTCGATTCTTAGCATGGCTGAAAAATGTATCATTGGTGAAATATGTGTTTCCCCTTTCACATCGATGAATTAACGGCTGGGGGCTGGATGTTGTGTCTGTTCTAGATTTAAGTTAGTTTATAAATCGTGTTCTGATATAATCAGTCGGTTCAGAAAGTGCACGTTAAATACCTCAAATAAATGAAAAATATAAATAATAAAGTAAAGTAGCTTGAAATGGAGCTTAGTCAGCAAGTAAACTTTATTTTCTGTTTTTATGTGCATTACGTCTTACTACCTACCCGTATTAAACTTCAATAATCTTAATAACCCGAAGATTGGTCCTGACGTGTTTTCCATCCATATGGAGCAGCGCGCACTCTTTAGTCCTTCAGCTGGTTATTGTCGTCCACTCGCGCCATCTGGGAGAAAGCACACGTCCTAGATATGTCCTGAAAGTGCTGTTGTCTCACATTGCTTTCCGCACTGAATTTCTAAGGGCGAGCGAGAAGGAGTTTACAAATCCTGCTGTAAACTGTAAAAGAATACCATATACCTTCTAAAGATGTTTTACATGCCACAATCTACATGGGACCGATGACCTTTACCTTCCCTCCGAAGGAAGTTGTGCATCGCTCGGTGAAAATCCGTAGACCCCGACTGGGTTTGAACCATCGAACATCAGGTACTGAGGCGAGAACTTTACCCCAAGACCGTTGAAGCCGTACACTAATCTTATAGATATGAAAAAGGTAAAATATAGAGTAAATGTACATGCATATACGTGTAGGAGGAGTGTAGAACTATTTATATAAAAAACACACTACTCACCCAACCAGGATATGATCTTAGACCTTCCCGTTATCAACAAACTATATAAGACGAGGCCGGCATAGTGGCAATAGCATTGTAAACTTGAACATGCGTCTCATAGCACATATTTACTGTAAAGGGCTATTTGGACCTCACACTCATTTTATATTAATATAAATAACGCTCTTATAGACCACACAGAATGGCCCGTGGCGACAATTTGATAGAAACCTTTTGACCCTTAGTTTGAAAATTATACCTTTATCAATTTTATTTTGTTAACCCTGTCTAGAACGAATTGTAATGATCCATTACTTGGCCTTTTAGAAAGTTCACATGCCCGGAAGGAAGAATTTCTATGCTTTAAATCATCTAAAATGTCAAGTACAATGCGGTGATGTCCTATTTAATATTGTTTCTGAACTCATAAAATTATAATATTAAATTTTATAACACTTCTCCACCAATAAACATTCTTTCAGGCTAGTGGTTCTATTTACACCAAATTTGGCTTCTTAAAGAGCTGTGCAGGCGTTCCTTATTATCAACTTATTTTTCAAATTGGTTCAGGTGAATATTGATGTAGCCTATATAATAATTATGATAATGATAATAACACTAGTATTAATGATAACGATAGCAATAATAACAATAATAACGATAATAATATATAAGCAAAGAATATTTAAATATATATATAATGGATCTAGAATTATATTTATTATAGGTACATCATCAATTAGTCAAATTGTGGTACTGTATAAGGCGTTCGTCACACATTTCACTTAAGTGTCGTTGAAGGGTAGGTTAGAGTTCGAATTCAGGCTAGATGCATTGGAGTGGGCTCCCAGATGTTATTTTCGCGCTAGGTTTCTTATGCTTCCTCCATACTAATGTTGGCCCAGTTCTTCTAAATTTCCCTATTCATCCTTATACATTAAATCAAACCGTTTGTAGCCCTGTTGTTGAAACTGTGGAGATATTTAAGAAATTAGCGTGCATAAGATATTTACAGTTAAACTGTCTCAAACAAAAGTTGATATTTAATAATTGAAATTAGTTACACTTACGTTATGCAAAATATAACATATTATGTTGTTTTGATAACAGTTTTGTCTTGGCATCCTTTGATAATTGTGACTAGTTGTTGATTTAGTTGCTTTCAGATATGTCAAAGAATTTTGAATTATTTTGACTAGAATATAATTAGACACCTAATACTAAGCTGATCCCCCCCTTGGTAGATAGTAAAAGTCCTACCCATCTCCCCCCTATTTTTGGGAATATTTGTAGTTAGAAAAAACTCTTTTAATGCTAACTAGTCACTTCTTAATTGTATACAAAAATCAAAGTAAAACTGTCAGGACAATGGTAGAAAAAAAATTCCTGACAATTATCGTGATGGTTGGAACGGTTTTAATTTCATCTGTTCTTGAATATTGCATTTAATGTTTGATAGATCACACCGCAAATCGCTTTCCACTTCAAAGTCGAAAGCATTGTTTAGTTCTTACGAGAGTCGAGAGTTGAAGCTTCGGTGGTGTTGCACGTGGCCGCAATGGTAGCTTAGGGTTGTATATTTCAAACCTTGCTCCACGGAACTCTTGGGCTCCGACAATTATCTCAGGATTCGTGAGACAATTTAATAATATTCTTTATTTGTTTCTCACACTATAAAATAGTATCAGTAATTGGGATCGCCAATTTTTTTCAAATCTGAATAATGGACATTTGAACTTATTTTCCGTTTCAAACTTTACAACTTGTAAACTTAAACTGTTCAATGTTCATAATGTGAATGTAAAAAATGCTATGAGGACTCCGGCATGTATTTTTTTCTGGTGTAAGGGCTCCTTTTCTTTAAAAAGTTTGGGGAGCTTTGTCTTAGGGAGAGGGTAGAGAGGAGAATTGGGAGGTGAATCCGAGGCTTGCGAGAGTGGAAATAAACATGTGCATGCACACTTTCGGCTGGTCATCGAATTTCTTACAACTGGTAGGCAGTGTTGCCAATACCGCAAGAAATCATTATTTTAATTACTTTGGAAAAGTGATATAAATTTTAAAAATCTTCAATTATATGTACGATTCTTAACGTTATTTCCGAATAGTTCTACACCCCTCACCCACGTAGAAGTTATTCATGCAGCCCCCAGGTTGGGAACCACTGCTCTAGAAATAAAATTTATTCCGTGGATCCTAACTAAATATTCTATTTCAGGACATCGAATAAATTTAGTACAATATTAGCGCATTACAATAACACTTTTAAAACATACCAAAGCTCATTTATATAGTGATGAAATTGATAATTTTTATGTAAACATATTTCAATTTTTTTTTAAAAATATTTTACAAATCAACTTTGTTTCTCCAAAAAGCAATCACTCACTGTAATTTCTTACCTCATCTTAGTAGGTACTTGTTTGGGTTGTACGCATAACATTCACACTAATGAAATAGGAATAAGGGAGGCAGAGTTTAAAAGGAAATATACCCAAATTTGCAAGGAGGGAGAGTGGAAATTCGTTTAAGAAATATAAACTTCACCACACTCAGCTGGCATATGAATTCTGACCTCTCCCTCATCGGTAAAACAGTCTAAAATAACGATATTTAAATCGAGGGCCCACCGATGTTAGTTGATTTATTATCAAATAAGTATAATAAATAAGCTATTTATTTCGTTCTGATCGGTTAATTTTCCTTACCATAGCAAAATTAATTAATTTTAGCAACGCCATGCTTTAATTTCAATTTTACAACTTATAACCTGTTTTTAAGATGACCGGTGAAGTGATTTGTGAGCCAGTAATCATGTGACCTCTCAAGGTCACGCATTTGGGCACCGACTAGGAGGAGCTAGAGTTGGCTTGATTTTTTTTGATTTTTTTTCCTTATGGCATATATGACTGGGAGGGACATGACATTCCGTTTAAATCGCCTTATGTGTAGATTATTAGCCGTTCTGGTAAAGCAGAACGTTTTGGTGTATTTGAGGCTTATAAATAGGCCTTTATTTCTGTTATTAATTCAGTAGATAAACTTGTAATGAAAATACGATGAGCTCTCACAAAATACACCGAGCATTCACATGATCATTCGCTACATCCTTGTTTTGTAAATATTTAATATTAAAATAAGTTTTTTTTTAGAAAACTAGGTTTAAATAAACTTAATTGGAAATTTTGGAACAATATGTAATATGTTTTTTAAATTCTGAATAAAACTATACAAAATATTAAATTAAATCTACTATATAAAAATATTTAATATCTACCCACTTCGGTGATCACACGTACTAAACGTATAGCTCTTCTAATCTGATTTTATTATTTTATTTTTTTATGTGAGCTGAAACTATAAGTTAATAAGCTATAATTTAAATAAAAATGTTTAGGTTGAAATATAAATTATTTTCTTATTCAACTCGCTTCGGTGGCCACATGGTCCAAGCGTCACTCTTGCAACAGACGAGACTGCTGAAAATTTGGAAATCAGGGTTCTAATACCGTTCGGGTGTACTGGGGGTCTTTTTCTTAAATGGCTTTCCACTCTCCCTCCACGCAAATGCGAGTATACTTCCTCTAAATTCAACCTTTCCCAGGCCTATTACATTAGCATAATCATCACATATACTTATCACCCGCACGGTCAACAAGACGTGGTATCAAAAAAAATCCTATCTGATTAGGAAAGTTAAAATACTGAAGGAAAGGTGTTTTTTTCTCATGTTACAGCAGAACTGTTCTACTTAAGGCCCTTGGACCTGTCGAGTGCAAGTCTAAAACCTATTTTATGGGATGGTGGGCGGGAGGCTGAAAGGCGTGGCGTGGCTTCACAACTAACCAAAGTATCCTTCCGCGCCAACAAGAACAGACGGATCGCGGAAACCGTGGATGGTGCTAGCTACCGAACAAGTCTTGCAGAAAAATCATACGTTTGGAAATATCAGTTTTCTCGAGAACGAGTGAAATGTTTATGTTAATATTTTCAACACCCCTTCAAAGAAAATGTATCGATGTTTATTAATTGTTACATTTTCCTATTTTTTGTTATGCAGCCGGCAGTTCCTCTATTAAAAAAAAGTCAATTTTATCGATATTTGATCACTGTTAAAATTATATAGGAGGTGTATACATAAAAAGTATAGCTTAATCAACATGCTTCTATTCTTGAGCAAACTGTTTCCGAAAAGAAAATTGCAAAACAATAAAAATTCTTGAAGATAACCGTTTGTTCCCGTGGCTCTGCATTTCAGCGCCAAATGAAAAGCGCCAATCGCCTTAATAAGGAGTTTTAAAACAAATAACCTCTAAACTGGTTATACAAATAGACTTGTTATAGTAGTTTAGAAATAGTTATATTATGAGAGAGGGTGTGGCTTGAAGAGGGAAAGAAAGAAAACTGATTTTTTTAAAAATCTAGCACCATGTCCTACAACCAATTCGGGCTATACGCTTAAGTACTAATTAAGCTAATGGGCTATAAATTGAGGAGGTTGAATTTAGAGTAAATGAACCCGCATTTGCTTGGAGGGAGAGTGAAAAACAATTTAGGAAACCCCCTCCCCAGTTCCCCCGAGTGAGATTCGAACCTCGATCTCCCTGTCCTCGGCAGTCTAGCTCAACATGAAACACAAGTTAAATTCCACGGATAAAACAAATGTTCTTGCTCTTGTTCAACAAATATTCTACAGCGTAGAATCTGGCCACGATTAAGATGTGACTTATCCAACACCTTAGCTCAGTCGGTAGCGTATCTTTTTATTGAGATAAGTGTCCCGGTTTGATTCCTGGCATGGCCGAAAAATGTATCATTGGTGAAATGTGGGTTCCTCCTTTTCACAGTGATGAAAAAACTGTCGGGGGCTGGATGTTGTGTCTGTCATAGATCTAAGATAGTCTCTAATTCGTGTGCTGATATAATCAGTTGGTTCAAAATGTGCATGTTATTATTATTATTATTATTAGCACCGCGTCTTACTATCCGTTCGGGTTGTACGCACTTACGCTAATGTGTAATGCTAGGGTGATTATGAGATGAAAAATGGAGGACCTACAGTTTAACGTGGAATCCGAACCACGGTGGAGGCCTGGCATTCCTCACATTCACAAGTTGTGATTAATACACATCTTGTCAGAGGTGAAGGAAGGGTTTGGCAATCAGATAAATCTGTGCCGGGACCGAGGATTGAACCCCGGACCCCCAGCACAGAAGTCTGACACCTATGTGCATGTTAATTACCTCAAATAAATGAAAATGAAAATGATGTAACTAATGCTGTTTTTTCAGGTGTCGTGTGTGGCTACTGGGGATCAGACAACAGGTGAGTCGACTAAAAAGTTATTCTAAATTTGGTTTTAACCCTTTTACGTTTCGGTAAACTGTCAGTTGAGCATTTTTCTCGCTTCGTGTGTTTTTGGACTCAGCTGATAGCCATTATTAGGATGAAACTCGAACAATTTTTTGGAAAAATTGAAAGGCTTGGGTCAATACACATGCTATGGGTCAAATGGTTTAAGGTGTCACTCTCGCAATATATCGGACTGCCAATGACTGGGAGATCAGAGTTAGAATCACGGTCGAGGGTAGTGAGTTTGTTTTTTCCTAAATGGTTTTAAGCTCTCACCCCACGTAAATGCGGATATACTTCTTATAATTTCAACCTTATTCAGTAATACTTTAGCGTAATTAGTATGCAAGCGTATATCTCACACGAGTATTAATAGGCCGTGTTGAAAAAAATAGAAAATGCTATGCCATAAAATAGTAATTCTGAGATATATAACATATCTAAGATTTGAAAAATCAATAATTTATAAGCGTAAATAGCCCAAATTTGAAATAAATTTTAAACTTTAAGAAATCATTACAAATCTTGTTTCATGATCGATTAAATAGCTAAACTATTATATTTTTGGTTACGTTTATAGACTCTACCTTAAAATATGAATGGAGATTGGCCCTGAGCACGGGACGATTCCTGGATAGCTCGGTGGTTGAAGCATTGGTGGACTAAGCCAAAGGTTTCGGGTTCGATTCCTGTGTCAAGGTGTCATTTTTCAATTTAAAGAATATAAAATCTTGTTTCTCTGTGGAAGGAGATATAGGAACAAAATTAAATATTGACAAAAATGTCTATAATTGTTGTGGCATAGTCCATTATTGCCTCAGGACCTTCAATTAGCTCAACTATAAAAGACAAAATAAATAATAGGACTCTAGTGATGTAAAGTGATTATAACTCAGCTCCAGTGTCCTTTTATGGTAGTGAATCCTCGTTGATTTATTACACTGGATAAGGTAAAGTGTGATTGTCAAATGGTTGTAGTTTTCTGACGGTTTTAAGAGTTACTACAGCAGGATTGTTCTAGAATAACGACGCCTAGTGTTTACCACACGTCAAGCTAAAACGAATTATTTCCTTTCCCACACGTGGTTTGTTGAGAGTAGTAAAAACACTTCTCTTTTTAAAAAAGGGCTAGTTTCTATCATAGCTTGGATTAATTATCTAACCTCACAGCATCGTTAATAATATTTTCTCGTAGCTATTATTCAACGCACCTCCCTCGTCATTTACATCAAAGAAAATATGATAGGTATTCGCTGCCAGGAGTCGAAATATGGTGTTCCCTTGCTTTGTAGTAATGGTTTCCTCATAACGTAATTGGTGCTTTATTAGATTAAATTAATTTGTGATTTCTTAGATTAAATTTTATAAGTCCATTACCGGTAGCTGGAATTACAAGAAAACGGCGGAACCAGTTTTGACAAATGGAACATTCATTTTAAAGGTGGTGGTTATTATTATTATTATTATTATTATTATTATTATTATTATTAATAGTATTATTATTATTAATAGTATTATTATTATTAATAGTATTATTATTAATAATAATAATATTATTATTATTAATAATAATAATACTATTATTATTATTAATAATAATAATACTATTATTATTATTAATAATAATAATACTATTATTATTATTATTATTAATAATAGTATTATTATTATTAATAATAGTATTATTAGTATTATTATTATTAATAATAGTATTATTATTATTATTATTATTAATTATATTATTATTATTCCTTCTATGGCGTAGTGAAGAAGAGAGTTCCTCCTAAGCATGTGCCCGATCCAGTTTGCTTTGTACTGAAAAATCACATACAAAATGATTCTCTTCTTAGGACTTTTCATTCGTCACCCTGTCTGTCCACCTGATCTTCTCAAATCTTCTCCAGCACCACATTTCAAAGCTCTCCAAGTGTTTATTTTCCATCTTCCCAAGAGCCCAAGTTTCTGCTCCATACAACGCGATGCTCCAAATGTAACAATTCATCAGTTTCTTCCTCAGTTTCATACTCAACTTGCAGGTCAACAAAGAACCATTTTAAAGAGTTCAAAAAATAGCATTTTCCAATAAAAACCCGATTTTCCTATACATTTTTCAGCTTTTCTGTTTACTTATCTATGGTTGTATGGTCAATGACGCATCTGTAAAATCATTCTTTGTTTACATTACCATGGAAACCAAGATGTGTGTATGATTGTATCTCAGTAAGTAAAATATTTATCTTTGGTTAAAAATAATATCTCAATTCTTACTTTGGTATGATGGAACAGATAGAGAGGGCTGGGAGAGGGGTCTTTTTAAAGATTTCCTCGTTGTGTGAAGGTGGAAAATATAAGTTATGCTTAAAATAAATGACCAAAAGTTCAAAATATATGGAAGGTTAATATGAGTTCAACGAGTACGCCTGTAGCTAGCAAAGTCGAGTAAGGTATATATTAGTATAAAGAATTTTTCCTAATAAAATTATTTGAATATATTTTATCATGATAATCTGCAGCCATTGCCGTAACTATCCACTAATATAATATATTTACAGTGGATTTCAGATGGGAAGAACCATATTGCACACTCGGCTGGCAGCAAAGATTCTTCCTGCCTATACATGTAAACACAAAATAATAATAAATTGTTTTAAAAAACTCCAAGGCATGAGTCCGCAATCGAGCCATACTGATATAGCAGCCGATGTCTGTTAGCGAAAACAGTACCAACGGTTTCAGATAACAATTTTGATGTCAGCGTAATGAACCCTTCAGCCGTTAATCTCAGTTTTCTATACCGGAGCTGCTGTTTATTTCAAGTAGCTCCTAATTTGTCCTCACGAGTCTGAGTTGACCTCGTTCCAAAACCACTGCTTCACATAATAATCTGGAAGTGCCGGGGATCAAACCCGAGACCTCTGGATCTGTATCCAGGAACTCTGAACATTAAATAAAAGAGGCGGTCATGATCAACTATCGGTGATGAATAAATTTGCTAGCGGTCTTTCTTACTAACATTAATTCTCAAACATTCTTGCTCTTATTTTTATTCCGATACTTGCTTTTCCCCTTTAACTTAATATATATTGATCACGTGCTCAGTCTATCTTATTACTTCTAAAGCCTTCTTGATCTTAATTCGCATTAGTGATATCTGCATATCTACACTAGTGGTTTAGGGGTAAAGAAGGTAGTAAGAATTTATCTCAGTTTGGGCGGGGGAGCGTGTGAAACCATTGAGAGCCAACAACCTCTGGCCATCCAACCGGGATTCGAACACTGACTTACACGTTCCCATTAAATCTTAACAGATGAGGCGTTGTTTTTGTCCACGTGTCCATCAGTGCAAGTATAGAGGTTCGAATCTCATACGGATACACTTGGTGTGGTTCCGTTTTACACACGTGAGATATCTTTTTGGGCTACCCCTCCCCTATCCATGCTATTGCTGGTGCACTTCATGTAAGCAATCTTATTCTTACTTGCCCCTCTAATTAAATCGTTCATGACCATAATGTCAATCGTAGTAATTTCAAGAATTGCTGTGAAGGAATTTTATTGCATTTCGCTCATTGATGTTCTCGCGTATGATCAACGTGATTGTTTTAGTATCAAGCTAAGATTTTCGTTAGATCAAGAACTAGACTCTAGAGGGTTCTGATACAAAATAATAACACTAATAAAATATTATCTTTCCTATATTCTGTATTATTTCTTCCCTTTTTCATTTATAACCAAGTTATTCTCTTTTCGCCGGTTTGTGAAGAGTAATAGAGGATTTGGTGTTTCAACAATATCGCTCCAGGACCTCCAAAGAAATAACATACATAGTAATAGTAATAGTAATAATAATAATCATGGGGTGTTGGTGCGTGTACTGCCGGTGGTCTAGTGACGAGATGAGAAGGCGTGTTCCCCAATTTAACCTCCTACAGTTCTCCGACCCCTACAGAGTTAAAAGTTGCGTGTCAAGCAGGTTGCTAGCCCTCAGGACAGTTTGACACCTCGTCACTACCTTTATACACCTCTTCTCCGGTAGACCCTGCCCCAATCCGCCTGGAGGACACATCACTCACTCTACAGGTTAAATAAGATAGCTTTCTTTCATCCAATCCCCATGTTGGGTTTTTAATTCAAAGTATTTAACATGCACCTTCTTAACCGACTATCAGTACACGACTTACCAACTAACATAACTTTAAAACTAGTCCAGTCCTGTGCCCTTTAGTTAAGCACTGTGAAAGAGGAGGCCGCCTCCCCCTCTTCCCCTATCGAACAAATAAGTGTATTAAGGCTATTAGACCTTACCTGAATTCGAACCTGACGCTCTAAACTCAGATGGAATACGTGCTACCGACTGAGCTAAATGTGTGACTATAAACATTTTAAAAATGTCAATTGTCACTGTAGGTCTAGGGCAGAGATTTCCAAAATTTTTGAGTGGGATGATCCATTTTTAACTAAGTTAATACCGTTCTTGTAATTAGGGTCCATTGTTTCCTGGATAGCAACGTAACACCCTGAGACGCATTGAGGGAATGAGCTGAAGATTTACTTTGATATGTTCAAATGTAACGTAGTATTTTCGGCCGATTTCGCCTTTGATGTCAACCTCGGTGGTCTTGGGGTAAAGTGCTCGCCTCAAGACCGGATGTTCGTGGGTTCAAAACTAGCCTAGGTCTACGGATTTTTCTTGAACGATAAAAATCCGTAGCACAACTTCCTTCGGAGGAGAGTTAAAGCCGTCGGTCTCATGTCGATTGTGGCATGTAAAATTAACCTGGAAGGTATGTGAAAATACCTTTCCCATCAAAATTGGTAGGTCCTTACGTGCTCGCTCATATAAATTCAATATGGAAGGCAGAAGGGAGCCGCCGAATATTCTGAACACCCTTAGTATATGGGATGTCTACCAGATGGTGCAGGCAGCACTAGCCAGCTGAAGGGCTGAGTGCATGCCCAGTGCCGGATAGATATAAATCACATCAAACCAACCTTCGGAGCTGTTAACTTAAGAAGAAGAAGAAGAAGTTAGAAGCAGTATCGGTAAATATAATAATTATAATACTGTTACATGTTGTCAATGTTAAAAGAAAAATTATAATTATATTAAATTGTTTTTCTCACCGCGTCTCACTGCTCGTTTGGGCTATCAGAATCCTTTGTTTCGTTAATGCGTAGTAAGTAAGGTAGAATCTTTAGGAAATGTTCCCGCCTCCTTGCCGCATTTTTGTGTAGGAAAAGTGGTAAAACATTTAGGAAAAAACACCTACAGTACATAGAGTTGGGATTATAACCCTGACTTCCACGTCATCGGAAGATCAGTCTAAACGAGCTTGACATTTAGATCATGTGTCCACCAGTGCGGGTTTTTATATATTCTAAGCATCTCTTTGAATTACAATTACATTATAATAACATAGTTACTCAGCTTACTGTGATACTAGTCAATGAAAAACTATTGGAAATATATACAAATCAACGAATATTTACACACATAGAATAACCAAACATATAGATTATATGTGTTAAGATAGTATTATATATGATATATTATGAATACATGTACAGTGGAGCGTCGTTAATCCGGATCGATCGGGACCGGGACCCATCCAGATTACTGAATTGTCCGGAATAATTTAGATTAGTAACTCTACAATACTTTTTAGAAAAAAAACACAAGAATCTACAGTAATTAATGGAAACTTACTGGGTGAAAAAGTCCTTAATTGTTTTTTGTACAAGACTTGACCTGTTCTCACCACCGATCCGGATTTGCGACGCTCCGGATTTTTGACGTCTGGATTTCCGACGCTCTACTGTAGTTGGAAAATGCAATGCGATGATTATCTATCGATAATATTGCCAGGAGAAACGCTAGAGCAGGGTGAATGTGGTTGAAATGAGATATTTAAGAAATGTATATGGAAGAACTCGTACGGACAGAGTCAATAATGAATGGGTGCTGAAGGAGTCCGGTTTGAAAGGGAATCCAATAGGTCAATGTGAAAGAGGCGTGTCACGATGGTTTGAGGTACGTTGAGAGGACGGGTGTGGGTCGAGTGACGAAGCAAATATATGAAGGTAGAGTGTGTGCATCAAAAGGAAGGGGTAAGCCATGTAAGACGTGGCTAAATGTTTTAGACGAATGTGTGAAAAAAATAAACATTAAGACCTTTAAGAATAAAATAGCATACATGACTCGTTGTATGGATGTTGTTGAAGCGAAGGGAGTATGCAAGGATAGGGAAGTGTGGAGAAAGTTAGTGAAGATGAATTAAGTATGGAATTGTTTTTTTTTTAGCTTTATGCAGTTTCTTGCCTACCCTGTAAGGGAACGGTGAGCCTACCCTGTAAGGGAACAGTGGGATTGGGTATGTATGATAAAAATATAGCGAGGGAGATGAAACGTTTTTTTAGTTAAATTGTTTGGACGGATGGGTTCCTACGGAGAAAAGTAAAGTTGATAGAAATCTCAAGGTGAATTTCCTGTCTATTTTCACACAAATACTTGTTGCGTTTTCTATAAACTATACTTTACCTCTCAGCCCCTTAGATTAAGTCGTTAAATAGCCCCTATGTTCGAACAATTGAACTAAAAAAACATAATACATCTACCTCTCTATCTACTATCAATAGATAATAATCGTGTTTTAAGGTATGATTCCCTCGGCGCGTCTCGCATCTCGCGCCTGCGACCAGCGACTGGACTAGTTCCCATAGTTTGCGAGCAAGCGTGTTTTTTAGTAGAGTTGTATTTAGTTTTGTAATAATTGCTTGCCGACACAGAAAATAAATATGTTGTTTACAACAAATACTTTTTTTTAAAGTGGTTCAAAGGAACCACGCTATTCGAGGAAATATTAGGTCCCACTCTACACAGTTTTATGTTTGATTGGTTTGGTTTTGAAAATGGTCCAAGATTTCTCCATAGAAGAGGACGAAAATTTAATTGAAGGGGTGGAAAAGCACCATCAATTTTTGACATATTCTCGCCAGTGTACTGGGACCAACATTTGAAGGACAACACATGGAAAGAGATCTCAGGAATAGTTGGTCTATCAAATTAGTATTTTTTTATCCACACTATTCCAAATAACAAAATAAGACTAAACATTAAATAAAACTCAAAATGCATGTCAATTAGAACATGACTTGCCCAACTACGACTATAAATAAATCCTTTCTTTTTTTTTTCCAGAAAATAGTTCACCTTTGCATATTTTCTGAGGTTTACAATTAGTATAACACTCAAGCATGTAGTAGTCTACATTTTATTAATAAAATTGGATGTTCTAGAATGATTTTCGTAATTCATTGCTACTATTGGCGACGAGAGAAACAACCAAAAATATAAATCTTAAGGGGGCCGCCTGAAAAATTGAAATATTCTCACACTACTGCACTTCCAGTGGAAATGGTAGTTATAAAGCTTCAAAACCACTAAAACAATCCTCAATTATCTTAACTGTTTTATGACCGTGTTAACAAATGACTTAATTTGCTCGAAGAAGGCTAGCTCTATGTTTCTAAACATTAAACGGCCGTACACACGCGTTCTTACCCGCGAGAAAGAACGGTGCGTTGGGACGGCACGGATAGCTCGCTCGAAAGAACGGAGCTTGATATAAACCTTTATCGCTCATACACAACAAGAAGTTGCCACGAGTAATCGCGCTTGATTGGAGGTCACGTTTTGTTACCAAGTGAAAGACTGTGTCTGTATGTATAAAAATTGTCATCTTTCGTATCATCTGGAATGGCATGGTGTCATGTATAAATTTACAACATGATTCCGTTATCTCGTGTAGTTTCTAGTGGTGTGTGCAGGATAAGGTGAATTAACAAGGAGCATGGGTGACAGAAAAATAAAAATACGTATTGCTGCATGTGCTGTTATTGTAATGTGTGCAGTTAACATCAACCGAGTGGCCCAGAACTCTGGTAGAGGTTGCCAGATAGCATCCACCCTCCTATCATCCTTGTGATCTCACACTCATTCACATTCCACAAAAATAATTCACAACAGGACTGGATCACCACGCCACACTCCCAAATATTGTCACACTTTCTGTAAGTACCTTCTTCATTACCACTACCCGATCCCCCACTCGTTCACTACCCCCATTTACAAACCGCATTGGGGGCCAAATAGGATAGGGTGCCAACTGTCACATTGTCACTGTCTTAAGTCACCGTTACCAAAGATATATGGGCTCGAATTCTACTAGGGATCGTTTAATATAAGTTATATGGCCGTCACTCTCGGGTTAGACTGGCCTGCTGGAAATCGGGACTAGAATCCCGGTTGGGCCTACTGAGGGTGGTTTTCCTTACATGGTTTTACACTCTCCCTCCACGCAAATCCGGGTAGACTACCTCTAAAATGCTTCCTTCCTATTCCCTACCTCATTATAATAATTATTATATATGCGTATAACCTGAACATATAGTAAGGGTGGTGATATATATAAATATTATGATCACTCTATTCTCGTCCTTTCACATGCATTAGGGTGTATTTTCTCTAAGCTACCCTTCTCATCCTTGTTCCTTAAATTAAGTCGTTAATGGTATTTTTGGGTAACATTAAATATAATAACCACCCATACTGGTAGCATCTCTATACCAGAGACCACACCCAACTTTCAGGCAGTCAATATTAAATCATTGTCATAAGGAGAGTCCCAATTTTACAAATGGTATATATTTCGGCCATTCCTGAAATCGAACTCCGTAGGCAAACGCGTTTCCGATTGATCTAAGTTTACCACACTTCGACAGCCTTATTATATACTATAGCCTTTGCCATATTCCTGGGTGCGCTAGTTCCTACATTGCTACTGTAATAGTGGTGACGTCACTAACAATGCTACAAGCTGTATAGGCTATGTGCACCAGTACTGGTGGCGCTACTCGTGATGACTTCGTAAGTTCTTGCAGGATAAATCCAAGCGGCATTATGTTTACCGCGATCAAATACTCGAAAATCCCAAAACATAGCTCTCCGTTTCTCGTAAAATACTTGGACAATCACAGTAGTGTTTTCAAAATCTGTTATAAAAACCTTAAAAAACCTGAGGATATTATTAAAATTCCCATATTCCAATTGGTTTGATTTGAAAAAATTGTTTTCTAATGAAAGAACTATAATGAGATTTTTACTGCAGACATATTTTCACTTTGTGTAAAAGTTTTTTACTAATTGAGATAGATGGGTAGTATAAGTGTACGAAATTATCATGAACTGAATTTTATTTTGATATAAGACTCACTCCTCCAACACCAATACTTTTCACAGCTTGATGTGTTTAGTTAGCTACGAGCCTTTCACGCGCGCCAGAAAACATTTTTTTCAAAGCAAACCAATTGGAATATGCGAGTTTTAATAATACCCTCATGTCTTTAAGGTTTTTTTTTAATAGATTCTGAAAAAACTACTGTGATTGTCCAACTAGTTGACGAGAAACGGTGAGTTATGTTTTAGGATTATCAAGTATTTGATCGCGGTAAACATGATGCCGCTTGGATTTATTGGTGTTTGAGCTATCTGCTTATTAAAATTAAAATGATATAAAATTAAATTTAGTTCCGGAGGACCAGTTTTAGTAGCAATGAATTCAAATATCGTCTGCACTTTGCACGGAGCCTTGTAGAAGCAAAGTCTAAAGGCAGTCTCGAGCCGTGTGAAATAACCTGTTTGTCCGCCCACAAGGCATGCTGGCAAACTTTCCAAAGATATTTGGTGTGGAGTGCGTGATTACACCCAGTAATAGTATTCAAATGGTTGTAAATTTCGCTAAGTGGTAACGGATCTTAGGATAATGAAGTGTAATAGTTTCACCACCAAATTGAAGGTTATTGAATAATGATATGAAGCAAAGTTTATGATATACTTGAATGTCTTATGGGGACAATAAAGATGTGGATTTAATGATACACCTACTTCATATTTTTTTTAGCATTACGTCCTACTACCCGTTCGGATTATACGCTTAAGTACCAATTACGCTAATGGCTTTAGGAGGTGGAAAGATTACATTTAAAGGAAGTGTAGCCACATTTTCGTGGAGGGAGACTAGAAAACCATTTTGGAAAAACTACCCTCAATACACCCGACCGAGATTCGAACCTTAATCTCCTCGTCATCGACGGTCTAGTTTACTACAAGAGTAGCACCTTAGAACTTGCGGCCACCGAATTGAGTTTCGTAGTCCTACTCGTGAAAATGTTATTAATCTTGTTCGGAGCTAGAATGGTAAGATTTCATTATAATAATATATTATTTTCGCAGGATTCCTCACAAAGGATTAAGTATTTTCTTATAAATTGGAGTATTTATCGTGAACTTCCCAAACCAACTGATTACACCAGCATTTTTCTTATAAACCAACTTAATCTAAAATAGACACAGCACCCAGTACCCATCACAGAAAGAGGAATCCCAATTTCACCAATGATAAATTTTTCGGCAAGTCAGCAATCCAATTTGAGACCCTTGTTTCAATAGGCAGATGTGTTATAAACTTTTCTAAGATTTTGGACTCTTATTAAACTTAATTAGATTCTGTTATGTAAGAAATCAACAAAAATAATAGAAATTATAGTATTTCTTCTTTGGTTTGTCACTAAAAAGGTTTTCTTTTTCGTTAGACATTTTATTCAAGAATATGAGATGAGGTTGCTGTTATCGGATTTGTTTTCATCCACAGTACTTTTCGACGTAAACATTAATTTTAAATATTTTAATTCAAAACGCTGCTTAAGCCAATCCTTAAATGATCAAATCCTGATTTTAATAGGCAAATATTATCGTAGCAAAGTCGCTTTTCTTGTTGAATATAATTTAAAATAATAATTCATTAGCTGTTAAATTTTCAGATACAAGTTTTTACTCTGAATGTGTTATTTGATTTGAGGATAGCACTACTTGTTTAGTAATATTAATTTTTTTCTAAGCCTGTGTGTGAGGAAAACCTAATTTTCTGATTTTAATTTTCAAAAAATTGACTTTTTTTTACAATGATTAATTATGTTAATGGTACAGGAACGAGGAACGTAAAATTAAGAGTAAATATATTCGCATTTTCCAGAAGGATAAGTGGGAAACCACTAAGGAGAATCGCTTCTTATTACACCCGGATTAGATTTTTTTAGCACCGCGTCTTACTAACCGTTCGGGTTACACGCCTATGTACTAATTAAACTAATGGTTTAGGTATAAGGAGGTTTAATTGAGAGAAAGTGCATCCACATTTGCGTTGAAGGAGAGTTAAAAATTGTTTAGGAAAAAACTCCCTCAGTGCACCCGACTGGGATCGAACCCCTATCTCCCCGTCTTCGGCAGCCTAGTCCAACACGAGAGTAGCGCGTTAGACCACGCGGCCACCGAAGTGGGTCGGATGAGATTCATACCTCAAACTCTGTCACCAGTAAACCAGAAGAGCTAGAGGTTTAGTGCGTGTGTCCATCGATGAGTCAAATAAGTTGGCTAGCTGAACACTATGTAAATCTTATGCTGTTAATTAATCATCAATGCTTTTTTTTGTACCATGTTTTATCAACTGTTATGTAATAGTTACGCTGGGATGAGAACAGTTGAATTTAGAGGAATTATACCCGCATCTGCGTAGGGGGAGAGTGGGAAACAATTTTGGAAAAAACTCTGTACACCCAACCGGGATACGAACCATGATTTCCCTGTCACTGGCAACCTAGTATATTGCGATAGTGATACCTTGGACCATGCGGGCACCAAGGCAGATAATATCCAATATTAAATGCATGTAATTGGCAGAGTATTTTTAAACATAGAAATGGATGTTTACAGTTATCACTCATCAAAATGTTTGTTACTATAGTTATAACTATAATATTGGATTTTAAGTTTTAGAGCCTTGGTTTTTGAAAGATCAAAGACAGTTTTGTATTAAAAAAATGTAATGTAGCTAAGCCATTGCGTGACCAGATGTTTTAAAAATAACGGGGGATACCAACTGTCCATAATAATAATCGTTTATGCAGATTCCATGGTCCACGTGTAGATACGACACAGGCATTCTAACGGTGGCAAAGTGACAAAGAATTTGGACGTCATGCGGTCTATTTGGATTGTGCCCCCCCACCTCGCCATACCCCCAGCCAACTCTACAACCTGGTCCAACACGACGGAAAATGGGGGGTTATCTCATTCCTACAGACGTCAGGAACGTTCCAAGAATTATTTTAGCGACACTTTCATCAGAAATTTGAAAAACTTGGCCAAAGGGTAGTACACTCCAGCCAGATTTTGTTCACAGGATGTTTTATTTTTCTTCTTCCTGTTGACATTTTTTTATTGCACTGGTTGAGATGACATGAGAATGGTTGGTAGTAAAAATGAAACATTCATGTCGGTAGAGAGTATTTAAAATAAATTTAATGCTAAAATTACATTATGATATTATGATATAAAAGTAGAGTTTTATTTGTCTATACGTATAAAATTGTTCTACATTTCAAATGTTAAAAGAAATTTATTATTATTAAAATAACTAAAGTAGAAGAGATGAGGAAAATAATTAAAATAGACTTGGTCTGCATTTTCATGGAAGTAGATTATAATTTATAATTGAAGACTACACAATACCATTACCGGCAGTTAATTTCATGTGCAGACGTTACTCACTAATTTTAGTAAAACTAAATGTGTATATTTAGCTTTTCTTCCAATCTTATTCATGATTTTGAAGCAACAGCACACACAAAAAAGTTAATTATCTCCTGCTTTCACTAAATTATAAATCTTTGTTCTACTTCCGTTCAAAATCAATAGCGGTGGGTAAACTTATTCAAGGATTTGTTTCGTTACACAGTTTAATGATTTTCAATGTACTTTTTATATTTACTTACTTATTCTATGGCTTTAGTCACTCAAAAGTTTATTGCTGCACTTACGCCGCAAGTACGCCACCTATCCCTATATTGAGCTAGTTCTATCCAGTCCACCTCAATACACCCTCTCTTTCAGGTCCATTCTAATGTTTTCCTCCCATCTTTGGCTAGGTCTTCCCAGTGGTCTTCCCAGTGGTCTCCTCCTATTGGGTTTGATAATCAATTTCTTGAACGCAGTTCTAGATTCTCTTATTCATGCTGCCTTCCCACAGTAATCTAAGAGACTTGATTATCCTAAAAATGTATTGTAATGAGTACATGGTATTTAACTCATCATTATGTAGTATACTCCTCTCACCAGTCTCTTAACCCTTTTTAGACCAAATATATTCCTATGCACCTTGTTTTAGAAAACCTTAAATTTGTTTTCATCGTGTAAGCTAAGAGACCGCATTTTACACCCATATAGAACAACCGGTAAAATTATTGTTTTAATTATATGAGTTTTACATTCCTTGAAAGGCGGTGAGATATCAACAACTTACAGACCTAGTGGTAGCATGCATTTACTAATATTTTCCTAATTTCCAATCAAATGTCATTATTGCTTGCTAAAGTTGTTCCTAAATATTTAAGCGATTTCAGATAATATTAACAAAATATTATAGTTTAAGATGCTAAATCGTTAAGTTGTGAATTAAGTGCTATATTACTTCATCTTATTATTCAGATTAATTTGAGTAATAAAAAAGACAAGTTTAACTTGCACTAAATGTTATTGTTCTATAACTACAACAAGATCAAGATTAATTTTACTGAAACACAAAATATAGTTTGAAGTTTTTTAAAAAAAAAAATTATATATTAGAACAAGCGGATATCAAGGATTTAATTTTAAGAGACTGGGGAAGGGGAGGAGGTGTTAACCAGAGAACTCGCTCATAACTTTGAAAATTAAATAAAAATTACTTTTTTTGTTTTTTATTTAACGTGAACTTTCTGAACCGACTGATTATGGTCATCACAGATGACTTTCTAAATTCCAGAACACACAAAACAACCAGACCCCCCGACTGTCAACTCATCACTGTGGTATCAGCAATATCACCAATTTTATATATTTTTTCTGTTATTTCGGTAACTGAATCATTAGATCGACGTTCTACAGAGTGATATGGGATTTTGGACATATTGCTGTTCGTAAACGAGGTCCACAGCATTTGATTCATGTCATTACATTCCACGAAAGTATCCAAACGCAGCCAAAACGCAATGCCTTTGGGTATCTTTACTAATCGGATGACCGCTTACGTTTCATGTAGAATAAATTGAACAATTCAAAGGAAAAGTATTAATATAATCTAAGTTTTATACCCACAAATACAACAAGCACGTGCCGATAAGATAATGCACCAAATGGGCAATGGCCGAACCGGAAACATCACTCACTTTACTGATTGGTGCTTCTATCTAGACATGAAATGATAAACTACTTCAATTGAACTATTATCACGTGCGTGACACGTTGCTAGTACTCAAGGGGCTAGTAATCAAGATGTCGTAGACTTTTTCTCAGAGAAAGTTTGTATAGGTACGTGTAGAATTTCGGCACAAATTAAAAACAACTAAACAAAACCGGGACAATGGGACAAAGTATTCGAAACCGAGACTGTCCCGGTAAAACCAGGACGTCTGGTCATTCTGTCTACGACACAATAATATATATTAATTTTCAATTTAGTGTCTTGAAAAGGTTCATCATAATTTTAACTAAACTTATTAAGATTCCTATGAACTCTTCATTCAAATACATGCCTATTCATGAGTTAAAAGGTTTTTTAATACGGCCACGTCCTACTCACCGTGCGGGCTATACACATTTTAACTACTCTGATGTGGTGTATGAATGCTAGGCCTTAGAGAGAATGCATCCACAATTGCGTGAAGGGAGTGTGTAAAACCGTGTATGATAAATCACCCTCATTACACGTGGCTAGGCTAGAACTCCTACCTCCTCGTCACCGTCAAACAAGACTAAATGAGACTGACAATCAGTCCGCAATCCCACCATTTCGGGATAAATGTTTTGTAAAAAAACCTAATAAAAGCAATCGGTTTTAATGGTGAAGGAGGCACCCTTCATCACAAAAATTCAAAATCGTATTATATTTGAAAGAAGGTACAGGAAATGTGGTTATAAACATAGGGCTTTATGAGGTAATTTGTTATAATATTTGGAAGAACATGAAAGGTGACTATAAACCTTCCAAATATATTTTTATATCCACATTTATTATACTTTATCCAAAATATAATACAATTACCTCATATAGTGAAAAGAAGTTTTGCTTATAGAGAAAAATTCAAAATTAAGTATTATTTAAATGTTTTATCACTGCGTCTTACTACCTTTTCATATTATCTGCATATATGATGGTTAATCTAATGGGGTAAGGATGAGGAAGAAGTATTCTAGAGGTAATATACCCACATTTGCGTGGAAGGATAGTGGGAAACCATTTAGTAAAAACCACCCTCAATATACCCAACCGGGATTCGAACCCCCAGGTAAGTCTAGCACGATAGTGATGCCTTAGACTGTTTGGCCACCGAAGTGGGTAATTCGTAAAATCAATTCAGATTTCAAATACGATCTAATATAATTACAATGTAATTTAAATTCTCCAATATTTTCATAGTTTCTAACAGAATAACACATTAGATATTAATATATAAAATTGATTAGAAAAAAGGTGAGGTGATGTGTACTACAATATAATGTGTACTGAAATACTCCATACTGATCGTGTCACGGTCGGTCATCTTACATCCTTATTAATTAAGTCACACACTCGTGTAAAGCTTTCATTGAAGAGACAATAATATACTTCGTGGGCAACAAAATAAGTCAGTGGCATTAATGCGAATCTGCCAGGTCTATCAAGATCAGTGCTGCCAAGTCGAAAGGACACCCCAGTTTCTTTTAGTGTTTGCCAAAACAATTGTGTGAAGCTGTGTGTCCGTGTCCAATGGAAACGAGGTGTAATAACAGAGCTTTTAAACTACGAGGTAGAGATACAGTACAATTTTCTTAGGAAGAGCCTTATCTGGTAGTTAGATAAGTTAGGGGCCGTCCTTAGCCACGTAAATGATTTTTTTTTCTTTTTTTTTAACCTCTTCTTCCCCCCATGTAACACCTTATAGACACTAGAGCTCCCCCCTCAACTCCCCTCAACTTTACGGGGCTTATGGTTGAACCCTCACTAGGTCTACCTTCACGAATTCATGGTAAATATTATAAATAAAATAACACTAACAAAATAAGAATCAAATAGCCAAAGCTATTATATTTGTTTTAGTGAGGATTTACTCGCATTTAGATATAATATTCTGAAAATTGAAAAATGACACCTGGACGCGGGAATCACACATTTGTAGCCGACGATTTCCGCACGTCCTTAAAATATGAGTGAAGAATGACCCTGGGAACGGGACTATTCCTGGATAGCTCAGTGGTTAGAGCAATGGCGTATTAATTCAAAGGTCCCGGGTTCGATTCCCGTGTCCAGGTGTCGTTTTTCAATTTTCAGAACTAACAAAATAGTTAAATGTTATTGTTGATCGCAAATTATTTTTTATCACAGTTTCTTCCAGCCAAACTCCCTCTATAACTTAGCACGTGTGTAGAATGAAAACAAGCGGGTTGTATCATTTATATACAGTAGAAACACGTAATTACCTGAGATTATCTGGGACGAGAGATCAGTAGTAATTGCTCAAATGTATATAAAATATATGTTTCTTTGCAATGCTTCAAGTCATTTATTGTAATAAGTGAGGTAGTTTCCTCGGCCCATTTTGTGTGTTCACGTATATTTATTATAAATGTGATAGCATACTTTAATACGATAATTATCTGTACTTAAATATGTAAATTGTTGCGAAGTCTGTTGAAACGGTACTAAGGGCTACTAAATACAGATTCAAAACTAGTTTTTAAATTGATATATTTAACGCGCATAGCGATTATAAAATCAAATCACTTACAGATCTACTTAACCTAAGGCTTCACACTTAGCACACTAAACATCCAGTCTTAGTGCCAATAATTTAATGTAAGAATACTTAATATATATATTCTACATGTTCTAGTGCAGCAATCCTAAAGTTTAATGGCTTACGACTCATTTAAATTCACATACATAGCCTAATTTTTTATTCACAAATGTTTAAGTGATTAATTTTTATATTTGTTTCTACAAAATGCCCCAAATTTATATTTTAGTCAAGTAGTAGCCTACATTAGCTTTTATCTTTTTGTATGTTCTTGTACCAAATACATGATATTAATAAAAAAAACGTATGCATTATAAAGGCAATAATCTTTTGTATTTTGTCGGTCATTACTTATACCATCAGATATTGATAGTTTTTACGTCCATTACTGTTTCCAGCCTATGGTCTGGGTCGGTTTAGATATTGATAGTGAAATGAATTATGTTACTTGGACTCGGAAAGTAAATCATTTTCAATTCTAGATCAATTTTAACATACAATCTGTTTCTATGTTTGTTTATAAAGAATATTTTATTTCATAGCACTATATATATGTATACACAAACGTCAAGAACAATCACATACCAGCCCCGTGGGGCTCTCGAGTGATACCTCTCACAATGTTGACAATAAGCTGAGATTGGCACCCTAACGGGCTGATAACATAGATCATAAGAATAGGGGAGGGAACATTCTATTTAAAAAATCCCCATCGCTCATAGGGCCCTAATATGGCTTAATTAACCCAAACATAAAATGAAAACAATAAAAGACAGGAAATAGGTTTACAAAGGAAAACGAAGTTTGCGGGGGGGGGGGCGGGGGGGGGACCTGGTCGGGGCCGACAACCAGAAAAATAATAATTATAATTGCTGGCGCGGAAGGTACACCTTCCACCCGACCGAGCTAGAAAGACCGGATACCTCTCCGTGCCCGACTCCCACCAGAACAGAATATATAGAATGACAACACAGGACAGGCACAAACCCCGACCCGCGAGTCAAGGGCCCGAGGGGGAGGAATAGTATCAAACTTTATTGCACAGGACAGACCACGGACAAGCACAGGAACGAATTAACTAACACTCAAATAACATTATAATTTTTTTGTATTTTCTAAGTACGGATAAATGGACATAGACAAAAAAAAAATCAATGTGGTGCGCCAGCCACTGGGTGGAGTGTTCAACCTGACTGTATTTTCTTTTAATCCTTATGTACTTTGATATTTTCATTCTTTTGTTTATTATTTCACCACCAATGGCACACACAGGCTCGCCGCCTGGAACTCGTGCAATCCGGGAGGTCCTGAGAGTATGGAAATAAACACTCAATACAGATTGTAATCTTGAGAGACACAATATGTTTCACTGCTTGATTGGACAGACTCTGGCCGGACTTGTAACTAAAATTGTAGCTACTTACTTCGGAAAAAGAAATAGACTAAGGCCAAAGAAGCGAAAGTCATTCGAGGGAAAATTTGAGTAAAACGAAATAATTTAAGTGCATTTACTAACACTGCAATATCACTAATTCTGTTTGAGGGGATGGTATTATAAGTGATGCACCACCTGATGCTGCACTCTGTTGATCTAACTTCTGTACTACAATGTGTCTCTTTAAGGAATACCTCTTTAAGCTTTTTAGGTCATTTATAAAATATATTTGGCAGAATGTACAGGAAGAGTGGATAGAAAACATAAAAGGAAACACACAATATGGCTGTTGCAATGAAAAGAAGAACACAGTTCACACTTTACATTGCTTCCATTGGATAAAGAGGTAAATGGCTGTCTCTTTTTAAAAAAATCTATCATCACCGCCCAATCAGCCGACCTAGGTTTCATTCTATTAAAACTCATCAGGGAGTTGCGTTGCGCGTTTCACAATCCCTCCTGAGTTCCGATAGAATGAAATCTAGGTCAGGGGATTGGGCAGTGCCGATACTTCTTTGTCCAATGGCAGCATTGTAAAGTGTGAACTGTGTTCTTCTTTTCATTGTAAAAGCCATATTGTGTTTGTTCCCTTTTATATATTTTCTATCCACCTTTCATGTACCTTCTTATACTACAATATAAGGCAAGTCACTTTTAAGAGGCAAAGTAATGCTAGTTAGGATGTTTCATTGTTCTGAAATTTTAAAACCAGCTTAGTTACAGTGGCAAAATGATTAAAAGTGTGAAAGTAGTTTTTTTTGTGAAAGCAGATTATGAATACTTTTTATATTCTTTTTCTGAAAGTTGACAGTCTTGCCTTGACAGATCCTACTTATAAGCTACACCATAGTGTAATCTATCAGGTTAAACCGGCTGAACTTATGAAATGAAAGCACAGCAAACAGATATAAAATAAACTTAACCATTTAGATAATAAAATCCAGTATGTCATTGCTTACACAAATAACTGTGCTGATCATAACATAGATGTAAATATCATTAAGTTTTGGATGTTCATACTAAGTCATGTGATCTTGAGTTGTGAGCTTTGATAAAAATTATCAATACCTAATCAATAACCCTAATAAAACAGTAAAATTTTATCAAATATCAATGTTGTTTATAAAACGGTATGTTGTTGGTTTAGTACTGCATTTTACTACCCGTTAGGGTTATACGCTTATGTACTAATTACGCTAATGGTTTTAAGGATGAGGAGAGTTTAACTTATAGGAAGTGTACCCGCATTTGCGTAAAGGGAGAGTGGAAAACTATTTTGGGAAAACCACCCTTAGTACACCCGACAGAGGTTGGAACCTTGATCTCCCAGTCAACGGCAGTCTTATTTCTTGCGAGAGTAGCGTGTTAGACCACGCGGCCACCGAAGCGGGGTATGTTGATGCAACCCAACAATAAGATGCCCACTAGCCACGAGTTTGAAACGGTACATCTAATATATATATATATATATATATATGTGTGTGTGTATTTGTTTGTGTGGGCTTGTGTGGGTTTTATACAGGGTGTATATTAATCGGTGTCAAATATTCCCAGCAACCAAATATTAATAAAAGTTCATATAAATATGGGTTTAGAAAAGTTTAGTTTCTGAGTCAGGAGAAATTTTATTGTTCATATAATAAGCAATCCAACAAAAGAATCGCTGAAATTAAACAAAACAAACTTAACAAAAACACCAGATAGAACCTTCTGTTACAATAATGGTTTAAAATGGTGGCCTGTTTCAATGCACCCTCTGATCCTGCGTTTTATGATTTATCATACTGTGTTGAGTACATCTGAGTTGTTAACGCATTTTCTCCCATTCATTTACGATACTCTCTCTTAAAACGTCAACATCCGGGACAAGAGTTGAGTAAATAATAGACTTTGAATGTCCCCAGCGATAAAAAGAAATCCATTGGGTTCAAATCTGGTGACTAAACAGGTTATTAAATGGATCCCTCACGACTAATCCATCTTTGAGGATAACCTTTAAGAACTTTAAAACTAATCGTTTCTAGAGCCATGTACTATACGAACTTTTCTTAGTGTTTGGTCGATTATAATACGGCCCTAGAATATTTGAGGCGTTGTATATATGGAATATAATATGTTATTATATTATATATAAAATAGAGTTGAAAATTATATTAAAATTATGCAGCTAGAATTAGAAATCATAACTATGGCAAACTTTAAATCATTCTTCTCACGTGGAGAACACATTTATACCTCGCAGTGGTCGTTGTTTAAAGTATGTAATCTCAACGAACTCAACCATGACTGAGGTTAAAAATTACTCTTGGTGCGTCCAGTATGGATTGAACCTCGAACTCTTTAAGTCAGACACATTAACCTTGCGGCTAGCCCTCCACCGGGTTGGTTTCGGTCCACGTTGCAAAAAACTAGCACCGCTCCGAGGCCAGCAAACAGTGTGTTGATGTATCTCTGCGTCACCATAACCTTTGACCTTGATCAGAAGGCGAGGGCAGTGGTTTCTAACTGGATGTTGGAACCGAGTCAACTTTTCTCAAAGTCAACCCAGCCCAAAACCTCACACGTGACGCAGGTCCCGCCGTTTGATGTCGGTGACGAATCGCCAATTAGTTTGGCATTTAAAGGTAAAACTGGATATAAGTTGTCTGAACGTTATGTAGTATATAAACTATTGTGTTTAAAAGTTACTGTGGATCACTGGCTAAAGTCTAGGTGAACCTTATTCAATTCCAGGTGATCCCAATTAATAGGTTTACTCTTGTGTTTTCGAGTTCATTCTGCTAACCAACTACTCAATATTACAGTAGAATTTTCATAGGAAGTTAAAGAGTGACTATATATACTTTTGCGCATCCATACGTCAGTCCATGTGATATGCAGCTGCTACTTTATAATGCCTCTTCATTTATACCGATAAAAAATTAGTGTTATCAATTTTGGCCTCGAAACAATATGTTTGTATTTTCTGAGGTAATTGTTGTGTGTTATGGTTTAGTGTGAAGGCCTAATATCAGGCCTAATCTCTTGGGTTAGTTTAGGTTTTGGGTCGTGGTCTAATAGAATTGTGTTAAAAAGTTAACGTTAAATAATCCAATCATAAAAAATATTCAAATTGCTCGATTAGAACAAAGAAATCTCTCGGAGACGATTGGTCAGCGTATGGAGTACAACGCCTCAAAGACCTCACCCGTGACGGAATCCAAAACCCAAATTAAAATCAAGAAACACGTTCTAAAAATCAAAATATGTCAACGATTTGAATTCTGGCTTTGCAAGTTTCTTATTGCGTTCGAATTAAACGATGCGATGTAGCACCTGGGTCCGCGGCAAAGTGGTCAGAAAGGGCGATATTAGGATTAGAACTAGGCTAGTGTTTATCACGCATGACTTTGACCTGGGAGGAATCAAGTTCCAGACCTGCCACACTGGGCTGGGTTAATAAAAATGTCATCCTCATTTCAGATAAATCCTGGAAAACTTGAGTACAGTTTAGTCTTAGCTTGTTTCATCTGGTCAGATTCTAGTTTAAGTTGTTGAAAGCCAATACTGGTGCTATAGCTTGTCAGAATAAAAAAAACACATGTTATAGGTCTCATTATTTTAAAGTATTTGATTGTTTATATTTTTCAAGTCTTTTGGTCCATTTTAATTTTATCTCTATTCCTGATAAGTTTATGGATCAATAGTATCGTTTATTTTGTTTACGCACCCTCATAATTTTCTATCAATAGTAGTAATCTTTTGGATATGCAGCCTCGTTATTTTCTATCTACAATAGTTCTCTTTTTGAACTAGCACCATCATTATTTTCCACCAATATTAGTAGTATTTTTGGATATGTACCCTCATTATTTTATATCTATTATAGTAATATTTTTGTATATGCACACTAATTATTTGTTGGTTAAAATAGTAATATTTTTGGATATTCACTCTCTTTTTTTGTTTACAATAGTAGTTCTCTTTTTGGATATACACGCTCAATATTTTCTATCAATAATAGTAATAGATTTTTATATGCGTCCTTTTTTTTTTGTTTACAATAGTAGTTTTATTTTTGGATATGCACCCTCATTATTTATCTCTATTCCTGATAAGTTTATGGATCAATAGTATCGTTTATTTTGTTTACGCACCCTCATAATTTTCTATCAATAATAGTAATCTTTTGGATATGCAGCCTCGTTACTCTCTATCTACAATAGTTCTCTTTTTGAATTAACACCATCATTATTTTCCACCAATAATAGTAGTATTTTTGGATATGCACCCTCATTTTATATCTATTATAGTAATATTTTTGAATATGCATACTAATTATTTGTTGGTTAAAATAGTAATATTTTTTGGTATTCACCCTCTTTTTTTTGTTTACAATAGTAGTTCTCTTTTTAGATATACACGCTCATTATTTTCTATTAATAATAGTAATATATTTTTATTTGTGTCCTCTTTGGTTTTTTTACAATAGTAGTTTTATTTTTGGATATGCACCCTCATTATTTTCTATCTACATTAGTAATCTTTTGGGTACACACCCTCATTATTTTCTATCAATAATAGTTTTTTGTTTACAATAGTAATTCTCTTTTTGGATATGCACCCTCATTATTTTGTGTCTACAGTAATTATCTTTTTTAGATAGCCACCTTCATTATTTTCTGGCTATAATAGTAATTCTCTTTTCGGATACGCGCCCTCATTAGTTTGTCTACAATGGCTTGCACAAACGCATCAGCTTGTTTGGCTATTGTTTATTTTATGTGTACGTAGCTACGTTAATTTACATATTTTAACCGATCAGAAACGAATATGGGCTGACTACATTGTTTATTCTAAACTCTGATTAGTTAAAAGTCCTCTGACATTTCGTTGTAGATAGTTCCTTTTGAAGGACGTTGCCTACCTGTGACGTCACAACAGGTCTAGCTCCTATTTCCCATGCTAGTGAATTTACATTTTACTAGCGAATTTTAGGGATATAACGTTGAAGCGAAAAACCATAAATTCATAGTTCTAAAAATTGTCTTACAGTGTCACAAAATTATTATTTGTATCTTAAGTAGTTTTTTTTGTAAACACATTTTTTATCAATAATTTACAACTCAGGATATTCGTCTTGGTCACGAAAATAGCTTGTAGGAGTATTCCTGTCATAATCTAGCTTAAAAAGTTCCGTTGTAGCATATATCTATCTATAATAAGAAACCAGAAAAAGGTGATTTAGAAAGTAAGTCAATAGTTTTAGGATGCATATAATATAGTGAATGTGTAAACTCGTTATAGGAAGAGGGGAATGGCTACCATCATATGAATATAAGAGGCCTCTCAGGATGAACTGTTCATTTTCTTCCCTCTCTTTCTATTTCGTGCATTTGTTTCTAAGTGTAGTAGCGCTTAAAGAGTGCTTAGTTGCGTCAAGCTGAGAGGAAATCCGCTTCGCAAATTTGCTTCTAAATCTCCAAGTAGGCAACCTCGAGAAACAGAAAACAAACAAAACGCGCTTTACGAGTGCAAATCTGACAAGCGGGTGATACTTGGGCCCTATTTTAAATGAGGTATTACCAACAAAGTTTGTTCTTACATAAATTTTACTTTTATCCTCAAGTTTTAATATACTTTTATTCATACTTAATATACTGTACTTTACTTACTTCTAGTAAGAAGACACTTCAAGAAAATACATTTAAAAAAAGTGTTGTGTGTATTTACACGTTTGGATTCACACATAAATTAAATTACGCTAACGGGGAAAGAACAAGGAAGGTAGAATTTAAAGTAAATACACCAGCATTTTCGTAAAGGAAAAGTGGGGAACCATTAAGGGGAAAAAACTATAAGAACACCCTTCATTTGAACCCTGACCTCTTCGCCCCCTGTAAACTAAATTAAATAAAGTTTTAACACGTGCCCACCTATAAGGATTTAACATTTATGATATTTTACTATATTATAGTTGTTATTTTATAGGTATCGATACAAGGACAGCTGCAGATCCCATGTCTTGAAATATGCGTAAATGAACATTGTTTTTAATAAATGTTGTAACTCAAAAAAGTGTCTTACTCTCTGAATATGACTACACATTTTTAGCCCAATTTTCTTTCGAGGAAGCTTCTGGATGGCCTTTTTTACAACCAGAATCCTATTACTATATATTTATAGTAGTATTCTAGTAGGGAAAAAATTTCTCCCACAAGGTTCTACGTAAGTAAATTGAGTTATACTTTATTTATTAGAGGAAAAATATAAAACTTTAACACACAGTGATCAAGGGAGTAATTTTTTTTTTCCTCTTCTTATTCACTTTTTGAGGCTGGGCATAGCTGTCATCTGGATGTTAAGTTTGTTTGTCGTCTGTTCAGGCAGTGGGCGAGATGCGAGGAGTTGCAAAGGGCGAGGGGTGAGTGAAATTATAGTAAACTTCAATTTCTTCTAAGGAATGCCTAAGCCTGAGTTTAGATCCAAACACAACGGTATTTATTACAGATAGTGGATAGATAGTTCAAAGCACACAATTTATAGTAGTATTAATAAAACCGTTTACAATAATACTTAATGATCAATAATTTTGTTCTAGACCCAAGATTTTGCAATTAATTTATTTTGTACCTGAACTATTTAAAAAAATCCCTAATTTTATTGTTTCAATAAATGTTAGGGTTAATGTCGAAAACAGAACCGAGAATATATTCTCCTTTCATCCACAATCTTAAAAATAATTTATTTTATTACTCACACTGGTAGGCATGCATAAAGATTAGTCGGACTTGTACTGTCTTGTTTGCCGGATTTGAATCTTGATCGGCTTCCCTACATATAAATGCTGATACACTTATTTTAAATTCTATCTTCCTTATTCCTAAGCCATTCGTATTAATATGTGGTCAGTCCTTACGGGTAGTAAAGAGTGGAGAGTGAAGTAATAATTAATATTATAATTATTAATATGTAAGCAATGAAACTTAGTAAATTAATGAATAATATGTCAACTTTAAGGCCATATGTACGGAAATTTTTTTTTCACCATTCAAAAGAGTTTTCTTCTATGAAATGTTACACACCATAAATATATTTTTATGTATTTTTTCTAACGAGCTATGAGGGTAAGAAACTTCCTTTTTTACGTTTTCCAAATCAAGTTTTAGGCCACAGTTTTTGAAATAAAAATTTGAAAATTTAAATTTAGTATCTTTAATACTATACCTATTTGATAAAGCTGGGATTTTACCGTAGGTAGAAGCATACTCTATATATATATACTTAAAGTTCCCTTAAAATCAACACAATTCAACAATTGTTTACTAATACTAATTAATCTATAAACATTAAATATTAGTATTCATACGATTTATAGATGTGTATACTTAAGATAAAATATATATTCAGATTTAAATATGAAACGATTTACTGAATAACTTGATTTCCGTATGACATTAAAATATGCACTGAAATTCCAAGTTGG
>CABFWB010001538.1:73396-154415 GCA_902151455.1 Timema bartmani
GACTATTAATACTCTATCGCTACGTCATTGGTTTATTGCTAAGATATTTACACACATCTTTTGCGGAAAGCAGTGGTGCACCCAAGGGGGAGAAGGGCAAACAGGGTATTTACCCCTCCCCTCCTCCTCAACACCACAAATAACTTTAATGTAAATTCAAATAATATGAAGTATAACTAAAATATTTAGCATTGAAAATGTTTCGAATGTCTAGGCTACATTTTAAGACCAGGATTCTGACTTAAGCTTAGTATTCAAAAGGTTTGCCGTTACACCCACAAAATTAACAATTGAAAAAACATATAAATAATAGCTTTGATACCATTTGCATTATTTAAATCTCTTAATTACCATAAAACTACTCCAAATAACTTCTAAAAGCATTTAATATTCATAAATATTCTTGGCCTTTAGGGGTTAGGTGACTGTGCAACCCCAAACCTGTTCTCTCAATTAAAATTTCATTCTTGCTATAGCCTTGATTGAATTCCTTCCCCAAAGTAAATGGCTGGGTACGCCACTGATTAAGTAAATTATATGAAAATATATTTTACTTTACCTTTTCCTTCTAAATTATCTTGAAATGGTGAAATTACACTGCCGACTTTTAGGATTCTTTGGTGTATAATTATTAGTATATAAAATCACAATGACTAATAAGTCGTTAATGTAAAAGAAAAACTAAAAAAAACTATTAAAACTGCGCGCATCCTTTCTACTAGAGAAAAACAAGAATTACCATCAACTACGGTTAAAGTAGCCCCGTCACCCGTCCCCCCACCCCCTTCCTCACTCTACCAGTGCTGAAAGGCCTAAATTTGAAAGAGTTGTTAAATGTGTTTGCCAAATACATTATAATACATGTAACAAGAATACCTAAACATAACTCAATGTATTTAATTAGTGTATAATTTAAAGCTTGTTACGTGTACTAGCTATTATTTTACAATTAATTTTATATATATATTTTTTTATGTAATTTTACTTTAACTATACTAAATTAGCTTAATAAATAAACATTGTGATCTTGAATCTTTTTTCAATAGCTGGCACAATGCTTTGCTTGCTATATATGAACAGCATGACCTGGGCTGTAAAAACCCGAACTCATTGGCCAATGACTTGTGGGCGAGTGGAAAGGAATGTGTTGCAACCCCCTAGACATTGGGCAAGGTCATTAGAGCTTCTCTAGCTTGCCTTGCGGTTTTCAAGCGGCAAGCCCTGAGTTTCTTATTGTGTTAAGTAAAGCTTTTTGGAAGAGGAATTACTTAAAGCATAGTATTCTTGGAATATGAACCAATATTAGTTTTAAAATTAATAATTCATTACATGTATATACATTAACAATTTAAACATTAGTATTTACACAGTTAGCACAGACAACATTGAATTTTTAAAAAAAACTAGTCCTTATCATTATGCGTATGCGGCGCAGAACTAGCATACCCGAAGAATACGCCACTGCCAGTTTCATAGTCAGACTTAATGCATCTCAAGTGCGGTGCTATACAAGACGAACATTTACCTAAGCTCGAATTGAATGGGCCAGTTTCATAGTCAGACCTAGTACAATAATCTATATTTACTTATCTCCTTTTTTCCGGTATTTTGGCCTATTATTATTTTGCTTCACGCAGAGGGTGCGGTTTATTTATTTTATATAAAACTCAACTGGGGCGAAAATTGTAAGTCTTGACTAGCGCGCATGAAACCTTTGAGCTGGCCGTAGCTATGGCGCGGGCGCGGGCGCTTGTTTGGAAGTTTCTGTACCAGCCTTCCAAGGATCGTCTCAGATCGTTTACTCCATGTGGGGGATGGTAATCCCCTTGCAGTGACAGTGATGACTTGAGCTCTTCATAATCTTCCTACCTCCCAGAGTGACAGTAGCTCATGAAACGTGACAGTACGAACATGATCAATGGCAGCTTTGTCGCATCTCATCAATCATCCCTCACAAATTCTCAGCCTGAGAGAAAATACTCGGACTTGCTCTAACCACGCCCACTAAGGAGATGCTGACAAATGAAGCTCTTAAAAAGATGTCTAGCGAGTAACGTGCTCTCATTATCTACGTCATTAGTCAACTGGTTGATTCGCTCAGCTTGGCCTAGCCAAGTTCGTGTTCCTTCTATTCAAAGGAGAGAGAAGAACTTAAGGTTTCCCGAGGAGTTTCCCTGCGTGTTGCTAGTACTTATTTAATCTGAAGTATTTAACGCACGCGTTCTAACCAGAATGATTATATGAGCGCACGAGAAATTCTATGCGCGAGAACTAAAGGGCCTACCAATTTTTCCGGGAAAGGTATTTTCAGATACCTTCCAGGGTCCTTTTACACACCACCTGAACATGGGACGACTCCTGGATAGCTCAGTGGTAGGAGCATTGGCGTATTAACCCAAAAGTCCCGGATTCTATTCCCATGTACAGGTATTATTTTTCAAATGTAAAGATTATCAGTTTAAACTGATTAAATTTTATAATTATTATTCCATGTTTGTCAATGATTATCTTTTCTTTTGTAAAATCTAACTGACCATGATGTATTTTTATTATTGCATTGTATTATTATAATTATTACTATTATTATTTTTAGTTGTATTATTTTATAGATATTGTACTTTTCATATTATCTTAGAACATACTCAATACTTGATAAATCGTAGCTGATTGGAAGAGCTAAAAAAATAAATGGTATTACAACAGGTATATAATAATAATTATATAATTATTTATTATCAAACAAATATATAAAATTAGATATGTTTAATAAAACACCCCTTTATTTACCATGTATTGAAACCTACCAGACGGAAAAGAACATAACCTGCTTTGAAAGTATACATATTTCAGTAGAGGTATCAACCGGTCCCATGGTATAGTGGTCAATACACCTGACCACATACCTAGGGGTCCCGGGCTCTATCCCTGGTTTGTACCTTGGGCATTTTTCCCGAAAGGGGAACTACCCCAATGGTCACCAGAGTTTGGTTAGTTGGGTTTAAGTGTTTCTACTGGTTTCACACCCTCATTCTATCACTCTCACACTCACTATCACCATCACTTCATCTTCATCAGGACATGGAGAGAGCCTTTAAGGAATGGTTGTACGATTAGTACATTCGGGCGTCTCCTGTGCAACGGTACATTAGTACTGATTTAATCTTTCCAATACTGGCCTACGAATAATGTAGTCCAGACGTGCAATATTATTATTATTATTATTATTATTATTATTATTATTATTATTATTATTATTATTATTATTATTATTAACTATTATTACTATTATTTATTATTTGTTATAGTAGAGGCTTCACTTAATACCAAATGTAGTATTCTCTAAAATATTTTCACCCCCAAGACAAAGGCGGTACCTACTTTATATTTTGTTGTGGGTATTTAAAGTTTAATGAATCTTAGAACACACAACACAATCCCCCGGTTGTCAATTCTCACCTTTCATTGTGAAAGGGGAAGCCCCAATTTCCCCAATGATGAATTATGTTGTATGCCATGTCAAAAAACTAGCCTGGAACCTTAAGCTCATTGCAGACGCATTTTTGGCTAAACTAAGGACAGAACATTTCCCTTTGAATAAATATGTAACCATTGTCATCCAGAAATTTTATCTTATTATTTAATGACTATGTAAATGTAATATGGCAACATGAAATCAGTTAGACAAAGTAACACTGATATATTAATTTATGGTTTTCAACTTTTGTCTGTTGTCACATGGGTTATGATAATTTATTCAATTGTTGCTCCCTGCGCATTAAACACGCAGAGCTCTGTGGAAGAACGCAACAAGTCGCACTTTATTTGAAACCAAGGAATTGTGATGGTTAGTTTGGACCACGATCTTGTTTTTAGCACAACGTTTCACTTCCCGTTTAGGTTATAGACATATGTACAAATTACGCTAATGGGTTAGGAATTAGTAAGTTTGAATTTAGAGGATGTATATATTCACATTTGCGTGTAGAAATAGTGGGAAACCATTTAGGAAAAGCCACCCTAAGTACATCCGACTAGGATCGAACCATGATTTCCCTGTAATCGGCAGTCCAGTCTATTGCGAGAGAGATTGTTTAGACCATGCGGTCATCGAAGTTGTTCTTTCTCAGTATTGTTCCCAGCGGAGACAGGGTTGTCATTAAATGCATATGCACATGGAACTTGATCGATAATTCATCCAACATTAGACACATGCTAATATAATAAGTATTTTTCGATAAAACTCACCTACCTTACCCACGTACATTTGGGAGTTACGTGCGGGTTTTAACTTAATTTCTTCTAGAAATTCCTCTTAGCTTATGCAAAAATGGTATAATCTTTATGTTAGCAAAATATGCAATGCTCTAAACAACATTCATGCTGGAATTTGTGAGCAAGGAGTTAAAAATATGAAAATAAAAAACTAAGTTCTATAGTTATGTTCAATGCTTGTACGAGTAATTAAATCTACTCGTCACTGATGTTCGTCAACAATATGACATAGTAAGAGTACAATTTATGTTTATTAATTAGCTTTAATGCCATGGAGTGACTTATCTAAGATAAAATAATAAAGACGATACGTTTGCCTGAAAAGAAGATTTGGAAGCCACATTTTGAAAATAGTGCCTCCGGCTGAGGATCAAATGTTGGTGTCGCAAGTCAGTTATCTGACGCAGTCTAATCCTACCTGCAGTTCCAATTTTTCCTATGACGAGGATTTGCTAGCTTTTTCACCAATATAGCAGGTATTTCAACCATACATAAAAATTGGAGGAACCATTTTGACGACATTAGGGTTTTGTTTGCACGGTCATTGGCTGCCACCATTATTATTTATTTAATAACATTTCTGGCCTCTTAAACCGAATACTTTTAAACGGAAATATCCCGCATCGACATCTCTTTCTTAATAAACTGAATTGCCGATGACGGTGAGATCGGGGTTTGAATCCCATTCGAGGGTACTGAGGTTATTTTTTCTCAAATGCCATCCCCTCTACCTCTACGTAATTGTGGGTGCATTTCTTCAAAGTTATATCTTATTCATCTGTTCCCCATTAGTGTAAGTAGGCGAATATCTTGAACAAGTAGAAAGGAAAAAAAACTGAGATAAATTATAATCTCGTTATTTTACCAATATTTCCTTGAAATTACTTTACGTTTTAACTTTATCAAGACTATGTAAAGGATGTACAAGAAAATATTATTTTTAAAACTCATCCAATGTTTTGAATTTATCATATCAATTGTATACAATAACGATATAATATCATACCTCCCCTACTCGTATGGTGGGGGTTGCGCTGATGTTCTTAAAAACATTGTGACTTGGTTCGTTTTATTCCTGCGCCCCTTGTTTTAACTTTGATAGCACCTAGACATCCCTTACAAAATGAACACAAAGACGTGTCACGTGTTGTTTATTTTACAGCTTGGGTTACAGGATCTAATACAAATTAAAAACATTGCCCATAACTATCTGTTTGTTTTGGAAATGGTTCTCATAATCACCATTGTCTTGGATGACTTCCCTGACTATTGTAAGCTAAAACAATGTCTCCCCAATTTTTTTTAAATTTTGTCTGAAAACATTTTACAGTTTATATAATCATTTAGTTTGGAAAAGGTGTCTGTACCATTAATGGTGCATTCCAGCTAGAGTACAGTATTATACTTTTTATAAAAATGACTATGAAATATTTCATTTCAGTTTAGTATATTATATTAGATAATTTTCTTGAGAAACGTTATTCTCGATATTATCTTTTAACTGGACTTTTATGTTTCCTTTTTATAGTATTTTATTTAAAGATGACACTATTGCAAACACGTTTGTACGTCAAACTTTCCTTATTTTAATATAAATAAATAATTTCAAGAGATATTGAAAATGACAAGTTGACACTGAAATCATAACTTGATTGAGAATGTTGAATGCTAAAGATTCAAAACCTCGGTTAGATGAAATAGGTGGAAAGTAAAAAAAAAAAAGATATGAGTTGTTTAAAGTCAATTACAATCTAGGTGCAGACCATTTCAAATTTTCAAAGAAAGCTTATGTCAAATAAAACATTATTACAAAGTACAACAATCTGTTACGTTGGAGTACCTAACAAGTAACAGGTTATCAATGTAATACGTTGAAAGCGATGCTCAAAAACCCTTCGTACACCTTGTTCTTGATGAAGCAAGAACTCTTAATACTCTTTTATACACGAACTGTTATTAATAATTACAATATATATATATATTCAGTGGGGCAACTGGCTCAACTACCGAAGTTTATCATTATTGACTACCTACCCATATCTGTGGGTACGCGACTTAAACGTCAAACTCATAGAATATGGTTTGCTGGTGTAAGGTAGGTTGGAGTTCGAATCTAGGCTGGGTGTAAAGAGGTTTTTTTTCCTTAAATGGTTTCCCACTCTTTCTCCACGCAAATGCAAGAATATATTCTCCAAATTTTATCTTTCTCATACTTACCCAACTATCGTTATTAAATCTGGTTACTCTGAACGGGTGGTTAGACCAGGTGAAAAAATAATTACATATAACATGTAAGATACGTATAAAACCTACATATATACCTCTACACTATACATTGCTCATAAGAATAGTCCAATTCTCATAATAATGACATCTGATTGCTTTGAAAAGTTTCCAGATAAAATTTCACGTATTCATACGCCAAGTCATGTGATCTACAGCTGTCACTTTAGATAGATACGAGTATTATCGATACCTATAAAATAACAGAAATAATATAATAAAATGTTATAAATTTTTACCTTAAAAAATATATGTTTTCAATTTCTAACAGACTCTTTTGATGAAAATGAGAATGTGGTCTATATGTTATTAATACAGATTGTACCTGTATCTTTGTTCCAGGGTGGAGGGCAGAGACGGTGAAGAGAGACTACACAATCCATGGCCCCCTCCAATTACCCACTACTATGAACCAGGTGAACATTATATTTATATTTCTCTACTCTCTAGAGAAAGTATTTAAACTATCGAGCTATCAAGGTGGGAGAGTAGGAAACGTGAGAAAAAGACAGAGTTTTGGAAGTTTTTATAAGAAAACTTTTTTTTTGTCGAAATAAAACAAACATCGCTTTAGTAAAAACTTAGTTTAATTTTCTTCAAATGATGATATCAAAAGTTGTTGAAGATCTGTCATGAGCATGGCATTAGAGGAGAAACATTTTAAATAAAGAGAAAAAGTTGCCATTAAATTTCAGGACACCATTGACAGATATTAAAGAACTGATGAAATATTAGATTCATTTTGACCAAAAATATGTTTTAATATAAAAACAGCAAACACACGAACCTTTTCTCTCGTCCTCTACACTTCCATCTTAAGGTTGATTCTTTTTGCTTCTTCAACAGCCAGGGATAAAAAAAAATCTAACTATGAAATAAAATAACTTTTAATTATTTTAATTTTAATGTTTTCTTATTCAAAATCAGTGGTGATTTCTTATAGTATATTATTGTTTTACTAATACTGCTGTTATTAATCAAACATCATGATACAATTACGTAGTATGTTAATTTTACACCGCTTTGATATCCACTCTGTTTTTAAAAATAATCTTAAATTATTGTTGGGTTGTGATTGTAGACACATGCAATTATTTCTTTATGACTGAAGTGTTTTATATAATATGGGATTTTTTGTGTTCATTATTACATTTTTGTATTTTTAATATGTTACCTAAAGTAAATAGAAATATCCCTGAACTCTCCCTACCTCACTCAGGAGTCAGTAAAATACTTTTTTTTTAAAAAAAAGGCTTAATACGTTTTAATTGTATTTTTCTCATGGTAGTGGTGTTAGATTAAGGTTAGAGTAAAAGTTTTGGGGTGTAGTGACGCTCAGATTAATCAGAGTGAATTTTAACGCACTGGAGTAAAGGGATGATCACCCTAAGTATAGAGAGAGTATTGAAAATATAGTGTTGAAAAACAATCAGCATAACATTCTTATAGGCATTGAATCCCGCCTGTATAGTTCATTCATGTGTCGGCACACTATTTGTGAGTGTAAAGTATTCTCTCCTAATTTAGCATCTAGGAGATCTTCTAGGGTTATACCTAGCTTCTAAGACTTCGAGACGGTTTCATAGTCAGACTTAGGACGTCTCAGGTGCGGGTGCTAAACTAAATACAGGATGACACCTAGCTAGACCAGAATGGAATGGACCAGTTTTATCTGCAAAACAATAATATTAGTAATAAATTATATTTGTAAGGTTTTATTTGACCATTTTTCAACATTTTAGTTGAGATTATTATTTTATTAAGGTTATTTAACGGAGATTTTTTGTACCAACAGCTCATGACTTGTAATTCAACTACCAAAACACGTTTCAACTGTCTATAAGCATATCACCCTCCTCTTCCTGTATTATATTGACTAGTGTAAGTTGCTGATTTCCCTAACAGACAAAAATAAATTTAGAACTAAAAACACCGTAAAAATAAAATTGCAAGTCAGTAAATTATTTACATATACTTGGCAATATCGTTTTTGTTTCAAACTATTAATTCCTTTATTTATTTTTGTACCGCGACAGTTAACATCTTTACACTAATCATGTAGGGATGAGTAAGTTATAATTTAGAGTAAATGTACCCTTGTTTGCTTGGGCTGAGAGAGGGGGAACCATTTAGAAAAAATATACCCCCAGTACACCCGACCGAGATTCTAACCCTTACCTCTGTAATCGGTAAACCAGACAAAACTGACGCCTTAGTGCGTGTAAATACTCTTGTGGATTTCTGATTTATTATTGTGGAAAGTACTATTGTTTGTATGATCGCTAATCATGTCCACAATGGTGCATTCAAATTAACATAAACATAAATAATATAAAGAGAATAAAAGATGTATCAATATATTGAATTTAATTTGAAAAGTATACAATACACAGAAATTATATATTTGAAAAATATTCCCGGGCAGGAATTCGATAAAGGTAAAGATTGTCAAATATTTGTCAGTTTACTACGAACTTGAAAATTTAATTTTTAAAATGTAAGTGTTACTCTACCACTTATAAAAACGTTGATTGTTTCAGAGGAAGATCAAAGTAACCAGATTTATCAACCTCACGGCTCCCAAGCTTCCCGGTAAGTCATACGTGTTTCTTACAACATTGAGGGTAAAACAATGATGAGGGAGAGAGTTATGTTTTAACAGCCTATATTCTCAAGAATTTAGAGATAAAGCTCAAAGATCATAATTACGAAACAAATTTATAGACAAGATATTATTTACTTTTGCAGTGGAACTGAAGTCCGAATTTAAGGGATAGTGACAGGGGCAAACACCCCACGGCCTCCTTAAACTGTTGCAATAGAAAAGTATTTACATTATTTTTTATCCTTTTAAAGATTAATTAAAAACAAACGAAATATGTAATGTTTTTAATGGTTTCATTTTGTTTCAAAAAAATCTAATTTATTGTGATTAAAGTTTTCTTTAATTAAATAAGAAATTTAACATTGAGCTTTTAGCAATTAGCTTTGTACTGTAAAGAAAAAATATATAATGCCTAAACGCCGAACGCCTAACAAACCTGCCCCTTTCAGCACTTAAAAAAACACAGATATGTTGAAAAATAGAAAAGGTCGTTCCAAATGTTAATAAAGTTTTGGAGATGGTCCAAGCGAAGCCATGACAAAAGGGAAAGAAAGGCTTATAAAATACAATATCACGTCAAAATCAGTGCTAAACTATAACTAACATTAACAAAACTTTAACTTTCGCCGCTTCGCTCTTTTGTCGGGTTTCAATTTATAACCACGTTTGTTGCTTGTGTCACTCTTTCGTTGCGTTTTGCTTCCACCGCACGCCACCTTATTTCTTTTGTCGTTCATTCTTTAAATAGAAGTCGTTCATTGTGCACCGTTTTTTAAACTGTCCGCATTGAATCTCTTATTTTTGTGAATAAAATAAACAAATTATTCATACCTAATATATTTTTAAGCGAAATAAAGGGTATGCTTCAATTTTCAACTTACGCCAGTGATCCGGTCTCTAACCAGTCGAAAACGCGAGGTATTGCTGTACTATGCTCTTAGAGAAAAAAAAGTATATGGAAAACTACCTTCCAGTATTTCCGGCTGGCATGTCAGCCCGATATCTACATTAACAACGATCAAGTGCAATGTGAATCTAAATTCATAGACCGCTCACCCACTGCTGTGGGTTATTACACTTTTATTGATTCTTACATCTATGAGTGCAAAAATAAAAACATTCATGCATAAATAAAACAGATTTCTCTAGATCACAAAAATTGTAACCTTGTTACAACATATAAACATTAAGAGGTTGTCTCACTCACCATCCTGGCCCCAGTTGACCCGTCTCAGCAAAACTATTAACTCCACAACACATCACGGCACTGCCTAACATTAGATTGAAGTGAGGCCTGAGGTTCATTTCCCGACGTCAGTACCGAGCCGCACTCACAAAAAAATAGTGATATGCGCAAACTCACTGCGCTCTATCGGGTGCGCTTGGCCAATTCGTAGAACTGTTCTTCTGCACGCGTCTGTAGAAGCGGAGCATGTTAGAGCATCTTCTAGACGCTTGTTTGCCCCCACCCCTCTCTCCCTCCTGTTGTTCCCGCGCCTCACGAGCACGTGGCTTATTTTTAGGGTATATAATTATGGTGTGTCTGTGTTATAGACACACATTACCCTACTGGCTACAAGGTGAGAGACGTTGCCATAGTCTGATTTAAACGTTAGGTTATTTAAAATTCGTTTTTGGCTTAACATGTTCTATTCTATTCAAAATTATTGTCCTGAACTAGTAATACTTAAAACAAATTAATTATTGGCACTATATGGACTTAATATAGTTTGGGCTCTTAAATCCATGATAATATTTAATATATTTGGGCCGTTATTTCAAACCGTTCTCATCTTTTTTACAACCCCTACGGGGGACTTTTGGATCCTGTGCCTTAGTTTTGGAACTTTTCCTATCCGCTTAACGGATGGGATTTTTTACCCTTTGGGTGCCGCCACTTGGCACGGTCATTTAAATCTGATAGCATAATTTTCCAGCTCATCTTATTTTAATATATTTTAGGGAATTATATTCATCTTGTTATTAAATTGGAGACTATTTATCATTGTTGAACATGTTTAAAGTTTATGAATTGTTAGTCAAAGAAGGGGCCGCGGGTTGGCGAGGTTATACCGCAGTCTTGGCTTTATTTATTAATGTTTTTATTTTGCAAGCCATTAGACGGCGTAGTTTTCAATATTATTACCTTTGTGAATAGATTCTCATGTCTAATATTATAATATTCAGTCTGGAGGAAATTTGTTATATGATACTATATTGTTATTGTTTGACCATTGGGAACTGTCAGTTAACTTAACTTTTAAGTGTATTTGCTCAATCACATTCCTGACTGAGCATTTTTACCTGGATCTTTCATTTGATAATTAATTTGTTATTATGACAAGACTAATTGAGATTAATTTGAAGGTCAATTTAGTCTAGATTATTTAATGTGCTTTGAGTCGCCATTTATGGGCGAGATTCTTGTATCGCGTCAGAAGTTACCTTTGACCACTTGTCTCACAGTGTATAATGCCGTTCGGGCTTTGGATAATTTCTGAGGTTCATCAAACCAGTCTTCACCAATTAAATGAATGTTTGTCTCTAATATATATTTCCAGCGCCTAACGCTTTTGTTGTCTCACTCTTTCAATGAGTTATATGTAATTTGTTATCTGAATAAAATAATTCTCTTGCTACCACCCCAATTGTTATTTCTGAATGGTGATGATGGGGGGTTACAAAATATAGGTTTACTTCTTGAAGTATCTTTCTTTCCTTTCCTTTGAAAATCACCACAAGTGGAGTTATTTATGTTACTCGCCCAAATAAGTTGTTTTGTCTACCGTTCGGATTATAAGCATATATATTAATAAAGCTAATGTGGCAGGAATTATTTAATGAGGTGGACTGGATAGAACTAGTTCAAGATAGGGATAGGGGTCGTATTTTTGTAAGTGTGGCAATGAACTTTCGAGTGCCTAATGCAAGTAAGTAAATAATGTGATAGGAATTAGGAAGGTAGAATTTTGAGGAAATGCACCTGCACTTTCATTAAGAGGGAGAGTGTAAAACTATTTTGAAAAAGGAAAAACATCCTTAGTATGCCGGCCAGGATTCAAACTCCAACCTCTCAATTACCAGAAAACTAGACTATATTGACTTGACAATTAAACCACTTGAACACCCGTGCAGGTTAATGGTGCTTGTTTAAGTCCACTTGAGAAAATCTCTAGATCCTTTTGTCTTCCTAAACTGGAAAACAAGAAAAGTTTTTGTTTTATTTCAATAATTGCTGTCCAAGAGTGAGTAATAAAGTTTTATCGAAATCGTTCTGGCCGCGGAGAAGTGAAATATAACGCATGCGCACCTCCCCGATTGCAGCGTTCTAGCTCCCAAGCCCGCCAAGTAGGCAACACCGTTCTACAACAAACATCTTCTCCTCACGCATGCGCAACTCCATGATTACAGCTCGGAGTACAGCCCTCGTAGAGTGACTGGGTCCCTCGCTAGACCTAGGGGACATCCCAGGACCACGACCGGTCTGTACCACACTTCTCAGTGGGGCACTGCCCGCATCCCCTACAGAGGCGCTGTCGTCAAGGTGCCTGTCGTGGGAGAATCTCGCAAGGTAACGCTCTCTATGATAGGTTACATATTATTTGGGGCATCCAAGAGAAATGACATATTATTTGGGGCATCCAAGAGAAACGACGTTTTATTTGGGGCATCCAAGAGAAACTACGTTTTATTTGGGGCATCCGAGAGAAACGACGTTTTATTTGGGGCATCCGAGAGAAACGACGTTTTATTTGGGGCATCCGAGAGAAATTACGTATTATTTGGAGCATCCAAGAGAAATTACGTATTATTTGGGGCATCCAAGAGAAATTACCACTCGTTTTGGGAGTCGTTAGCAAATAAATATGCTCTCAGTAGCTTGATTATATATTTTTTTTATAACTAAAGTAATTTTTTTTAAAACTATCTAATACGATAGCTGCAGCTTTTCAAAGAAAGACAAAACAAGTTGAATATAAAATACCAAGATGATAATAATATAAATTTTAAAAATGTGTGACCTAATTGGTCTACTGTGTCAAAGATCAAATTCCAGGAACTTGACCATATTTTATATTTGATTCTTCAAATTGTCATTATGGAACATCTGACACTCATGAGGCTATACCAAAACACGACTCACTTACTTAACTTAAGACTAGATAATTTAAAATAGTTGAAAATTGACACCTGGACACGGGAATTGAACCTGTGACCTTTGGCTTAGTGCGCCAATGCTCTAACCACTGAGCTATACAGGGTTTGTTCCGTACTCAGTGACTCAAACTTATATTATGAATGAATAATGACCCCAAGCACAGTACGATTCCAGGGATAGCTCAATGGTTAGAACAATGGCACGCTACGCCAAAGGTCCCGGGTTCAATTCCCGTGTCCATGCGTCATTTTTCAAGTAATTTTAACTAGTAGAATTGTGGTCACCCCAATGTGGAAAGTGCCGTGATTACAATGATTTGCATCTTATGTGTTGATATTCATTAGTATTACATGCTTAATTATAGCTTAACTTAGGACTTAACACTAAACACTTACCCCAATGCAAATTACATCATATTTGTAGACATCGCATTAAAATAACAAGAACCCATAGTATTTAAGTAAAAACTTTACTAACATAAATTTATTTTGTTATAATTTGATTAATTAATATATTGTTTACATTGTGTTTCTTAACAACATGTTTTCCTACCTGTTCGGGTTATAAGCATATGCACTAATTTTGATAATGTGTTAGGGATGAGTAATATTTAATTTAGAGGAAGTGCATGAAGGGAGAATGTAAAACTATTTAAGAAAAAACACCCTCAGTACATCTAACCGGGGTTCAAACTCCGATCTCCCTGTCATTGGCAGTTTTGTCTGTTAAGAGGGTGACGTCTTGGACCATGCGACCATCGAAACAGGTATAGTTGATTTTAAATAAGTAGTTTTACATGAATATATTCAAGAGGTTTAATACATTTTCAAAGGAAAACGGTTTCAATACACTTTAGATCTACACAAGCATTAATATTTACGTTTATTTTGATATAATTTTCGTCTAATCCTCGTTTACTTAACATGTGTACAAATTCATTTGTAACATTAAACAATTAAAAATATCTAGCTATTTTAATATGTTTTAAGCTTAAGGGCACCGCCTACTGTGGTGAAGAAATTCACTACAAACGTACAGATGTTCAGCAAAATAAACTAGCTTGTTGTTTCAAAATATGGCTTATAACAAAATGGAGGTGGAAGTTATCAACGAGGCTCAAGTCTAGACACTTAACAATCTTATATTATGGCAAATGAAAAGCTTGGATTAGCTTATTTGCAACGATGTTTTAGGGAATTTATCCTAGTTCAGATTTTAAGGCAAAGGGTATAAAAAAAATCAAGATCTAGATAAATATATTTATTTTTTGTCTTGCTCACAATAAAAAATTCCTATTTATTTGAAAATTTGGGGTGGAAACACAACTGGAAAAGTCAGAGAAGTTCATATAACAGGTAGAGAACAAATAAAATCTTCAAAACTCGCTGGAATTTTCATATATGTTTGTAATAATTTTCTAAATACGAATTAGAAGAAACTCCTGTGTAAACTGTTAGTTTAATCGCCATTTATTCTGAAAATAACATTTACCAGTTCGTTCTTAATCATTCTTTTGTAGAGAATTTATTAGAAAATAGTGAAAATAGCGAGATTTTTTTATTTGTGGCTATTCATATATAAAGTCCTGAAAAAGAGGAAAATGTCTATAACTTTCTAGCCTGGCAAACATGGAAAAACCCGGTAAATGTTTAAAATTTATAGTATATCATCCCTGACTCCTGAGACTGTTTTTATAAAGTCATACGCTGCCATTCCCATAAGAAATATCGCAATGAACAGATATTTCCCCATAAAGCACCGCAGCCCCAGAAAGAAATTTCCGTTGTAGGCTTGTTATGAAATTAAAGCGTGAAACGTCCCCTACAGTGCAACGCGTGGAAGCAGCTTGTGGAATTTCCATGCCAAAAATCTCGTGGTTTCTAGAGAGAGCCATGCTCCTTTCACCTCACCGCGCCTGCGTGTGCTGGGGTAGACGGTAGGAACTACGAGAGGAATACGCTCTCGTGTCATTCCGACACCATTCAGGTGCGTTTGTCTGGTGCCGGCATTCCTTGTACTACAGTACGTGTTAATTTGTGTGGTGAATTGCGAGTGTTTTATCCACCATTCATTCTCACTGTTCCTTTTGGTGAGAGAAAAAAATAGCACCGCGTCTTACTACCCGTTCGGGCTATACGCTTAACTTATATACTAATTACGCTAGAGTGTTAAGGATTAGGAAGGTTATATATAGAGGAGGTGTACCGGCATTTTCATGAAAGGAGATTGTAAAAACCTTTTTTGAAAATTCACCGTCGGTTCACCCGACCGAGATTCGAACATCGATCTTCCCGTTTCCGTCAGTCTGGTCTACTGTGAGAGTAGCACGTTAGATCCCGCGGCCACTAAAGAGGGTTTTTGGTAGTTAGAATGCACATTTGGATTGAGGTAGGATTCAACATAATCACCATCAAACAAAGGCAAATTTTTTACTTTTTGGCTACATGAAAGCCACGCAACAACTTTTTTATGACATTTTTAAAATAAACGAAAGAGATCTTTCCGGAGGGACTGCACTTCTGCAACTGAGGCAAGCTACAAGGGCCCATGGAATGCTCTACACGGCGGGCGATCACAGATTCTCTTTGGTTTCTCGGCTTATGAGAACGCCGTGAAGTATATGTTGCAAGCGCACTTGACCTGTATCAATAGTTGCATCAGTAAAGGAGCTTGTCACAAAAATAATCTTATTTTTTCCTTAGACTTTGGCAACTATTTTATTTAACACTCTATCTTTCGGCCACTTCCATTCCATCTTTAAGAATATAATGGGTGTAATGGGTGTACAAACCTTCAGCTAAATTATTAAATATGATGTTTTAAGCAAAAAGGTGGTCCAACTATTGAGCCTATTGCACATCCAAATTACACTATACTTACAAAAATTCATATTTTTACTTAAGTATCACATTACATAAGATGACCACCTAAGTTTACATTTGAATTTTGATCAAACTTAAAAAGATACAGCTCCATTTTTTGTGTGCATGACTTTGAAATATGGGGTGTAATAATCACATTAAAAAAATCCTTTATAAACTACTATGTAATATAGAACTAAGAGTTTTACCAACATTAAAAATTCAACGTAGTTCATAACTGGATCAATTATTTTGTAAAATAATAAATTCACTCCTCAATACAAATTATTATTTTAAAACCTGACCATATAAAAAAAAACTTTTTAACTCATTTTGTTGGTGCTAATTATTTGAATACTCTCTCACCTGTAGTAGTAGTAGTAGTAGTAGCAGTAGTAGTGGTAGTAGTGGTAGTAGTAGTGGTAGTGGTAGTAGTGGTAGTGGTAGTGGTAGTAGTGGTAGTAGTAGTGGTAGTAGTAGTGGTAGTGGTAGTAGTGGTAGTAGTAGTGGTAGTGGTAGTAGTGGTAGTGGTAGTGGTAGTAGTAGTAGTAGTGGTAGTAGTAGTGGTAGTAGTAGTAGTAGTGGTAGTGGTAGTGGTAGTGGTAGTGGTAGTGGTAGTGGTAGTGGTAGTGGTAGTGGTAGTGGTAGTGGTAGTGGTAGTAGTGGTAGTGGTTGTAGTAGTTGTTAGTAGTAGTAGTAGTAGTGGTAGTGGTAGTGGTAGTAAAGTCCAAACCAAACAGTGCACATTGAAGGTGATATTTCTCATCTCGCTCCAGGTGAGCACTGGTTCATTTCCTTGTTGATTCACCTTTAACATGATATACATTTATATTGACATGTAAACTGAATCGTTCGAACGCCTGTCTGCTGAGATACGGGTCTCGGGTTTGACCCTTCGCATGGACGAAAAGTGATTCATCGGTGAAATTGGTTCTTCTCTGTTCACAGTGATGAATTGATGGCCAAGATACTGGGTGTCATATTGTTCTACAACTGTTAGTTTGTAAGTCGTGTGTTGATATAATCGGTTCGTATAGTTTTAAAGACCCATCCTAATGTATTGTTATGAGTTGTGTTGGAACAGCCAGGAAATCAAACTCCGTATCCATGTTGTTACAGACACATAAAGGAACAGTGACTACCACCATACTGAGCAGGCGACACGCCTCCACGCGTTACTCTCAGGGAATCCCAGGTAATTATCCACCGTGCTCTATGTTTTAATAGCCATGCAAGTCACCGTGCTCTATGTCTAAATAATCATGCAAGTTAACGTGGTCCACTAGACCACAGTTTCTTAAACTGTGGGTCGCGACAAAGACTTTGAGGGTCACAGCAAATCTTGACAAATGGGAATAAATTAAAAATTTGCTATAGAAATATTGAAATTATAATACACTACAACATGGCATTTTATATTTGTTTAGTTTATTGCAGAAATAAACATCATCCGACATTATTATAAGAACACAATTTTATCAATCATTTGTATAATCGACTAAAATAAACTAATGGTTTCCATTGGTATCTGTATATTATGTAAAGTTTGTAGAGTTAAAAAAAATCATAAAATTAAATATAGCTGCGTGTATGCATATAAATTGCAATAAATAATATGTTCATTATTTCTATTTCTAATTTAATTCTTAACTGATCCAAAACCTACACTAAGAGTTAGAAAAAACTCAACCATCACTGTCACTAATAATTTGTCTTATGAAAAGGATAGTAATGTTTGTTTATTATTTTTATTCCCTTCTCCTTAAAATAAGAGAAGAGGAAAGCTAACCTTGCAGTAAACATACTATAATAATTCCTAGAACAGGAAAGCTAGTCGAAACTTTGAAAATAAAAAGGCCATTCACGTGGCCTTGATCTGAGGATCGCTTTCAAGTAGTCAAGAACACTGCTCCTTAAACTTCTTTTAATGTTCATGTTTATTTGGTAAGGAGTAATAATAATTGATAGTAAGGGTTGTTTTTTATTTTAATTAAATTTTAAATTTTTAAAATTTTAATTTGATTAATTAATTTTAATTTTTAAAATTTTTAATTTGTCCTAAAGAGGAATTCAGTACATATTGGAGATATCAAAGCAAAATCCACAGACAACCAACAACAGTTTCACCCGAACCAACTACATAACATCCTTGTAAATGGAAAGTGAGGTTTTCCAGCACTGTAAATGTTGCAGGCTACGCGGTTCAGGACGCCTCAGTTGAAGATCAAGTCTGTGTCCGCTGTCCGGTGGATAGAACGGTGGTGGCCAGCAGGGGGACAGACTTTGTCTTTATGCCACACTCCAAGCTGAAGAAATGTAAACACAGGTATACTGTTATTTCTAAACTGGATACGCTGGTAGTGTGCCAGACTATGGCCTGGTACCTTATAGCGAAGCACTGGGTTCACCTTCCGAGGGAACCAATAGGTCTTGAAGCAAACTGGAGCCAGAACTGAACCAAATAGTTTGATAGAGTTCTGATAAGGTGCCAACATTTCAGGCAAGTTAATCTTAGCTTGTTAGTATAGAATTACCTCAATGAATGTCACTCTTGTACCTTTCATTTACATTGTAAGGTAACAAACTTATCATTTATTATTCTACTATGGTAGAGATCACGAGTCAACAACCTTTTAGTAATGTTGTACCGAAGTAATATTGCAAAGTTGCTCAGCATGCCAACCAACCTAAGCTCACCCAAATTGTTTATATTTTTATACTATTTAACCAGTATAACTATTAAAAAAATTTAAGTTGAGCTTGTAAAATGTAAATGTAACGTGTTTTTAAATACATCAAATAACTAGGTACTGTTTTTTGAATATTTAATATTTTATTATAAATCAGATAAACCAGAATAAATCCAAAAGTTATAAATGTGTTTTGCAAAATTTAAGTTCTGAAGACATTATTTTGAAATAAAACAATTGAATCAATGAAACATAAAACATGTTATTAAAATTACTACTCACATCAATGATTTTAAATAAAAAATAAAGGTTTTATATTTTTTATATTCAAATCGCTCAGCGTGCCACTCTTGGAATGCGTGCTGTAGTTTGCCGACCCCTGGTATAGTTAATATCATAGACCATAGTGTAATCCAACAAGGTAAAACGCTCCTAAAGATATCTAAATTAATCCGGCCCAGACCAACTGCTAGTTTGTATTTCCTATCTCCCTTTAACCAAATGCAAGTGCAATTCCTATTACCTGTCCTCACACGTTCTTCAATTAAGTAAGTAACCTTGGATAGAGAGGTTCCATTAAAAAAACTTTGCCAGTTGGGCTCAGAAGAATTGGGTTGTAGCTCCACTGGTTGATTTTATATTCCCCAATATATCTGGATTACTTGCATATGCAACCCCATAATTTTAGTGGACTAATGACTTTACTCAAACTATTCTTATAAAAACAATTTAGTCAGTGATGTATCGCCTATGCTAATATTTACTTTACAAGGGCTAAAGTGAACTGTGTTAATTTCCCTTGTTATCGCTCAGGCCCAGAGTCCCTGGAGCAAAATGGGAATATCTGTATGGGCCTAGACCTGGCTCCATCATCACCGAAGGGAGTCATGTGGTGGCAGGCAGAGCCCTCTACAACCACAAACAACTGCAGCAATGCCAATACCGCTACACAGTGCTAGGTATGAACACGTTTAGTTCATGTTTGCAGTATTACCGCTACACAGTGCTAGGTATGAACACATTTAGTTTATGTTTGCAGCAGACAACACAGTGAAAATATATATATAAAAAAAGCAGAATGTTTTACCATTACATACATAGTGGTATCCTGTCTAAAAGCCAATGTTCTTTTTGCAGTGAGGAAGTGTCCTCCTTTGATGTTGCCAAAATATGTGGACGCTCATTGTTCCCGAGGAAACGTATGGGGTTCTGAATGTGAGCTTTTATGTCAACAAGGTTACCAACTTCATGGGCACAATGTTACAGTGTGTGGGGATCAACTCATGTGGACTAATCCACTACCACAATGCTCAGGTAAATTGACAAATTTTTTTCCAGCTACAAAATTTCACTAAATGTGCCTAGTTTTTTATTGTAGATAATTCAGAAACTTTTAGAAAATCTTAAAAAATTATACTAATTGAAAACATGCACAAAATATGAAATGCCATTCTTTGAGGCACAATATGAGCGACTCCTTTGACTTATAGTACAGTAAAACCTTGATTAACTGGACTAATTAGGACCTAGGTTAGTCCATAGTCAGAAATTCTAACAATTGATTTTAGGGAAAAAAAATCATTCTAAAAAACTGTATTGAAAATATAGTACTTAAAAGCCAGCATAGCCTATAACTTATATACTAGTAATTGATAAAATATATTACATATGTATTTATTAACAACACAACATAAAAATAAATATTTGAGCTTCTTAAACGCAATTACATACCACACATAAAACTGTGAAAAGTTAGATAAAGGTTATTGAAAACTTTTGGCCAAATTTAACGAAAATCGCTGCTGCGATACTAAGCTGAAGAACCGGTATTTTGATAGTCTGGGTCTTATTGTAAAGGAAATAAGGAAGTACACACACCTGAAGATATGGTCACACAGTCTTAAGTGTCAGTTTCACTAGACTGGATTACTAGCTAATCTCAGCCTGCCGCTTTTCTCACTCTTTCCACAATAATTCTAATGCACTTCCTGGTTTCAAGCACACACAAATTAACTCTATTAAATAAATCTCTCTTAAGGTAGGGTTCTTATCAAAATGCTAAGTCAAGACCTGTGAAACACATTTATTGTTATAAAATATTATTTTATAGTGTAGTTTTGTTCTTTGAAAAAAAGTTTAAGCAGTATTTAAATTTAATCATACTCTTGAAATTTGTACTACATTCAAGACTACATTAAAGTCTTAGTGAGACCCACAGCCCGGGTGAACCTAGTCACTCTCTGGAGTCAAATTAAATATGTACCTATAGTTTGTGTTATATTGTCAACTAGTACATTCAATGAAATCTAGCTGTAGTGTGTTGTTTGTGCAGTGATGATGGACTGTCCTCTTCCCATGAGCCCTAGTCATGGTCGACTGAGCTGCCACACACCAGATGGCAGTGTGTCATCTGACCTACTGCCAGAGGGTTCTATGTGCCGCTACATGTGTGATGAGGGTTACTCCGTACCTGAGAGTGAGAGTCATCTGTTGGTCACCCTGTGTACAGCAGCCGAGTGGAACAGCACTGCGGATCCTAGCTGCCAGAGTACACAACAATATTTCACAGGTTCAACTCAAGTCAAGCGAAAACATTATACATTTTATTTTTTAAATGGACACAGGAATTGAGCTTGGGACCTTTGGCTTAATATGCCAATGCTCTAACCAGTGAGATATCCAGAAATTGTCCTGTGCCCAGGGAAATTATTCACTCATATTTTAAGGCAGAGTATGTGATGAATGTGCAGAAATAATCAGCTACAAATGTGTGATCAATTAAGATCACGGGCTATTAGATAACACAGCCACCATTAACGCAATAGGTTTAGGAATAAATGTGTAAAATTACTTTGTGCTAATATTGGTTCATTACGGTGGAATGAAAGGGGACGCGAGAAAAGGCCAGTGTTTTTGCAGTTTTTATGGCAAAACATTTTTTTGGCTAAAATAAATAAAATATTGCTCCAGAACAAATATGGAATTTAATATTCTTCATATGACCTCACTTTTTTAAATTTCTGTCAAGGGTGTTCTTGATCTTAATGAAAACTTTTTCTCTTCATTTAAAAGTTTGTTAGGTAATGCCGATACAGTCATGACAGATATTCAGGAACTGTTGATATCAACATGTGAAGAAAATTAAACTCTGTTTATACTGGAGCAATATTTTATTTATTTTGGCCAAAAATATGTTTTGCCATAAAAACTGAAAACAATGGCTTTATTTCACATCCCCTTCCATTACATATTGTTTTCGAAAAGTTAACTAAATCAATCAGTAAAGCAATAAGTTTTGTTTATTAAACATATCTTGCTGCTTATCTTGTTGAATCCTAACTATTCAAAAAGTGTTTTGACAAATATTTACCGACCCCCTTTTAGTTGTCTTTTTCTGATAGATTAGTATTATGTAATACTAAATTTAAAACAGAAAAGCAAACAAATGTTTTTAGAATGTAGAACATTGTAAATAGCATTTTACCTGAAAATCGGCTTGCTTGCTTGCCTTGCTCACTTACACTACCTAGTGGCTAAGTGTAGCATAACCTGATGACCCGATAAGAAGTTTAAATATTATCTTTCTTATTCCAGATAACACTCAACCCCAAGTAGGCCAATATCAAAGAGATGCTGTGCATCACACAGTACGTGTACGACACAGAGCTCACACCCACGCTGTAGCACACAGGTAGGCTTTGTAAAACTACTTCTTAAGCTTCATCTGTATAGTCTGTAAGCTCTGTATTTGTGTACTCCTTAGCAATTTTAACCCCATTTACACAGTCCATATTCTTAAACAAGTGACTGTACCAACTTAAGAGAAAGTTAAAAGACTTTGTCCTGCAACATTTAGGGAAAAAATAACAACAAAGCTCAAGGTCAGCTAACCAAAAGATGAAACAAAAACAGTAACTTTTTTTTTGTGAAAATGTCCAGGATACTTGAAATGTAGGTTAAGTGCATTCACCATCAATATATTTCTTCCATAAGTTTAACTATTAGACCTATAGTTAGTTTATGCTATAACTTGAAAATGCATAATAAATATATGTATCAGTATTCTGGATGTAAACAAAGCAAATCATTGCACTCTCTGAAATGGTTCTATGAGTAAAACCGTCATTTCATTTTGTATGTGTTTCCATAGCTACAGATTCTTTTGCTGTCATATGTGTTCATTTTGATGCAAGCTCTAAGGACTAGTCCTTAAAAAGTTAGTTTATCCAACTTCTTCGGAGTGATGTAGATCAGGACTCTGTAGACAGAGCAATCGGTTTCTATAGCCAAACCAAACTAATACAATATATGATATAGGGATATCTGGATTAATTTATATTAAAAGTGTTAGAATGGGAAAAAATTACAGGTAATTCAAATAACGACAAATAAATGGAACAAAGAAGAGTCAAACCATCCACAAACTTCACCCTGTTGACCAGTCAGCTCAACAGTCTGTTTTAATAAAAAATACATAATTTTTTTCTTGTTTGTCTATAGCCCTAAAGTGGATCCATGTCTGCCCAACCCTTGCCAGGCAGGTGGAACATGTCTACGTGGACCTCAAAATAGACCAGCACTCTGCATATGTGCAGAAAACAGAGAAGGTGAGGACAGTAATGATTAAGTTATCTAATCAGAGCTGGATTTAGGTATTTGTAGTATCCCTAAACTGTGTTTTCATGGCACATGTGAGAGAACATATTTGAGATAAGGAATGCATTGCGGGTGGTTGGCAAATTAATAGGAACTAAACTCGTGTAATGATAAATGTGATCTAGTTTTAAAATCTTATATATTTATTTGAGCAAACAAATGTCAGTGCCAGGTTGATTTCAAAATATATTGGTTTCAGCTCTAAACCATCAGTTTTTAATTTTTGGTTCCAAACTAATCTCTAAGCAATTTATTTTTTTATGGAGTCATTTACTCCCAACACCTTAGCTCATTCAGTAGCGTGTCTGTTTATTGAGCTAAAGGTTCTAGGTTTGATTCCTGGCATGGTTGGAACATTTATCATGGGTGAAATGTTGGCTTCCTTGTTCACAGTGATGAATTAATGGCCGAGGGACGGTTGTTGTCTGTTCTAGATTTAAGTTTGTTTGTAAGTTGTGTGCTGATATAATCAATCAGTTCAGAAAGTGCATGTTAAATACCTCAAATGAATGAAAAAATAAATACTCAACTTATATACCAGGAAAGTAACAATCTATTTTAAAACAAAGTAAAATATGTGAGAAGTATATACTTATTTTAAGAACAGCCATTTCTTAGGTTAGACCTATGCTTTTAAAGATTTGAGTCAACCACTCTTTAAATAATTTTCATATAGCTCCCTATCTAATAAAAAATGAAATGACAAGATTAGGTTTCCCTTGGAAAAGCTTAAAAACCATAATTAAAGTTTTGTAAAGAAACTATCAACTGTCAAATTTTTCAGGAGAGTTCTGTGAGAGGGACTACTGTAAAATAAATATATGTTTAAACGCTGGGAAATGCCTGGTATATGGAGAACTTGAAGAAATGATTTGCTACTGTTCATCGGGATTTTCTGGACCAAGATGTGAAATAAAGGTAATTTCTGTTTGGTCAGCTAATCACTTGTGTTAGTAGTAGTGTGGATGAAAAAAACCTTTAGAACAAATATCCTTTTATGATCAAGTATTTTACAAAATATGATTTTCACAAAAGATCAGTCTGTTTGGTTAAATTTGTGAAGATGTAGCCAGACAAAATTGTAAAAATAATTGCAAATATTACCAACATCTTACTGATGAGGGAATGTTTGTAGAAAATAATAATTAAATAAGTTTATTTTTGTTCCTTATATTTTTATGTATTATTTTATAAAAACTGGTCAGGATGTATTTATCACATACAATATCAGTTTATCAAAATAGATTTGCAAGAAATGATTTCACTACAAATGGGTAAAAAAAGTGCTTTTGAGAAAACACAGTTTTATCAGGTAAGCAGCTATAATATTTTATTTTTATGATTAAATCATGTGCTGACTAGCTATAACACTGCACGTAATGAGATGTTAATTATATTTTGCCTCCCTATATTAATCAACAGTCCGATGCCGTAGCTCAGTCGGTAGCGTGTCTGTCTACTGAGTTAAGAGTCCCGAGTTAGATTCCTGGCATGGCCAAAAATTTATCATTGATGCAATAATGGATTTACCCTTTCACATTTATAAATTAACAGCTGAGGACTGGATGTTGTGCCTGTCCTAATTAGATTATAAGGCATATGAAGCTATAACAGGCCTAACAAGCCGTTAGCGGAAAATATATGATTTGAAAAAAAAATGGACTCTGGCCATAGGCTGGAAACGGTAATGGATGTAAAGTAAAATATTAATCAACAGGTTCATTAAATGCATGATGAAATTATCTCTAATAAAAATAGTGAAAGGAGAAGCCTACGTCTCGCTGAGGACATAATAACTGTGTATAATTTTTAAACAAATATTTATTTGCAGGACATTGGCTACTAGTCAACATAAATTTGAACCAGAGAGAACAAGGCTGACCTTGGGTGTTAAATGGGCAATGTTGCTCAGAAGAAATGCCTAACACTACTTTATTAAATGGCTGCACTATCAAGAGCACATGAACCATGTTTCGTGTCATTGGAAACTTTAGAAACCTACCAACAAAGTGTAACTATTAGCACTGGTAATAGTTACAGCAAACATGTTAGGTACACAATTAATTAAGCAAATGATTGTACATACCAAATTAAATAACTTTCTTCCAAACATATATTCGAATTAAAGCTTGTATAAACAATTGTAAGATATCTTCAAAAGAGAATATCAACTGTCTACTGAATATTGAGTATTATATTATGTATTAACCATTAAAGTGTGTTAATTTTGAGATAATAGAAAGAGTGTATTGTGATTGCTTGTTGCTATTAATTTTTAAATATATGCAGTTCACTACTTATTATTGGTTTATTGATCCAATAAAAAGCTTGCAAAATGTGAGGTATAAAATTAACTATGACGAATAAATGTTAAAATGAATTCATTGATATACTTTTAAAAGTTATTTTAGAAGCAATTGTATTTCAGTAGTGGTGTCATTGACTACCTAATCACACTAAGCCCACTAGTGAATTTTTTTTTCACCCAGTCATGTCTGGAAAACTAAGATTCAATCCTGTTTGGATGCTTTAAGAGTGGATTTTGGGTTGGCAATTTTTAATCACTATTCAAATTAAATGCTGGTACATTTATTTAGAGCTCTGTCATTATCTAGTAATAATTGTAAGTAATATAAATGGGTACTAAGATCCATAGCACTAAAATAACTTATATCCGTTTGTGTGGTATACCTTTTAATTTTTTCTTCACCACATTATAACATGTGTATTTATTTAATATTTGCATTGGTCAAATCAAATATATCTTGATTTCTGGGTCAGAACAATGTAGTTAAATTAAGATATCTTTTATATCTTTTAAGTACTCCTTTGATAATTTGGTAGGTGTGAAATATTTTAAATAAATACTTTATTCATATAAGTGTGTGTGTGTGTTTTTCCTTACACAAATACACATGGTATGTTCATAATTAGCAAAGTTTTTTTTTCTAATAAAGTTATCTATATTTGACTCTGTTTATATTGTAAATTGAGCAAATAACTAATTTTTAAATATGCTGCTAAAACATAAAAATTTATTTTCAGAGAGTTTGTAAGAGTATAGCTAATTAAGTAATTAAATCTAGCTTGGTGTGAGTGTGAGCCTGATGTGAATTCTATAAAACATGTTTAAGTTTGAAAGTATGTGAATAATTATTTTATTTAAGATATTTACATATTGATGACTGGCAATCTACATCTATATAGACATAGACAAGTGATCGATATTGTATCTGTTGAAAAATGCCGATAGTACCCTTTAATACTGAGCATAAGAAAAATATAAACTTTTTGGGCATAAATTGCCAATAATCATTCAAACGCTGCCTGGATGTTTATGTCAAGATATATTTACTAAGCAATATCTGTGGTTAACGTTTAATTTAGAGCCCTTTCTCTAAGTTTCTTTCATTTTTTTAAGTTGGTAGGTTGATTCATTTTTCAAAAAATCTTTTACTAAGATTTTATTAAAAAATCAACAGTTAAAGCTTTGATAATCTTAATTTTTGATTAATCTTGCATAACCGGTGATTAATCTTTGCGTAACTGGCAAAAGTTGGAACTAGATTGTTAGTTTTATCAACAGTATGAAGTTATATCTAGTTAATAATAATAATTAAAAGGGAAGAAAGCCAATCATTTTAAGCATTGATGGTAAACTAACTCTTGTTTTCTCATTTACCCTTTTCACACTTTCATAGATACATTTGACATCTTGAGAGAAAAAAATGGCATTTATATTTCTCAGCTTTTTAAACTACTATATTTAGTCTTTTTTGTGTGTTATTTTGAAATAAAGAAATATTTCTAAAAATTATATGAAAGTGAAAAAATATTGTAAAGAAGATAGAAGTACAAAAGGCCTACACACAAACTAGAAAATTGTAGGTCTCGAAGTTCACAATTAGAACACAACAAAACATGCAATTATGAAATTTTTTGGGGTACATTAGTCCTCTTCTTCAGCAGGAAAGTAAAACACCACCTGGACTATGGCAGCATGGCTAGAGAATCCAAGTAGAAAGGACCTTATCTGGACTTTCCAAAAGTTACTTAAACAATTTTAATATATATTTAAGTCAAGTAAAGCCTTCCAGAATTATAGTAAAGATTTATTCACTAAGTTCAAAAGGAAATGGCCAAGTAAAATCACAGATGATGCAAGTATGTGTTGGAAAAACACTTGCTCTGATGTTAAATAAGCGCAACAGATCCCCTTATCGCACATTACACATTCCTGCACATATTTTGTGAACCTGGTCTTTGAGTAGTAAATGAAAGCATTAGTGGTTGACAAAAAAAAAGTATTAAAATCAAATACTCATTTCTTTAAATCAATAAAATAATTAACTTCACCATAATTTTTATTTATGAACACATTCTTTAATTTAAAAAATATATAGCCAAAAAAGTAGTCGCTTTATGATCCTATTTATTTACACAATAGCTGAATGTAATAACAACAAACCAATTAATAAATTTAGAAACTAAAACACTTGGAACAAATCTTGGAATATTTTAATATACAAAGTGAAAATTTAGTTGTTTAGTAATATTTCAGTTATAAAACACGGTATGCCAAGATAATTAAATGTTGTCTGACACATTAACTCGGTCGGTACCATGTTTGTCTTAGGAGCTAAGGGTCCTGAAGTTTAATTCCTGGCATGACTGATAAATGTATAATGGGTGAAATGAGGCTATTTATTCCCTTGGACAGTGATGAATTAACAGCTAAAGGCAGGATGTTGTTTCTGTTCTAGATTTAAGTTAGTTTGTCTTGTGCTGATATAATTGATTCAGAAAGTGCACATAAAATACCTCAAATAAAACAAATAAAATGAATAATTAAATGTTAATGTATTTATACAAATCAATACTAAAATATATGTACAAAGACGGAAACAATTATCACAACAATTTCTTTTCAAGCATAAAGTAGAAATCACCAATAAAATTTTTAAAGAAATAACTAAATTCAACTTTTAAAACTTCCAAAAGCTGAAAACCCAAATTAAAAACATCTTATTTTATTGTTAGCTATAAAAAAAATTAGCCACAAGGTTTTGCCATTTGTTTCCATCTGGGAACATCAAATAAAACACATTTGGCAATGAACAATATGTATCTAGGTTTTTTCAATATTATTAGAGTTTTATGTTCTTAAGAAAACAACAAAGTTAATTATTAAGTAAATTTGCCATATTCAGCCTTGTCTTCGTTAAAATAAGCTCCCTTTTAGAAGGTGCTTCAAGGACAAGAGTAGAGCATTATTTTGACTAGCACCCACAAGAACGATACCAAAAAAATCCTTCATATTGTTTCATAGAAAAAGTAATTTACCATATAGAATAATTACACAACATTTCACATCTTTTATGCAAACTAAACAGTCCATAAAAATTATTTTCCTTTTTTCCACCCCAACAATGCTCTCAGTAGCTATATAGGAGCACACCAAACTTTAGATACCCACTATTATTGTATAGTTTATTATTAAAACTAACATCATAATTAGCCATTTTGTTTACATGAAATTATTGGTAAATTACTCAATTGAAATATAAAATATCTTAAAATATGATTGGTCATTTTGATAAAATTACAATAGTTTAAAATTGCTTTACAATATGTTGGCATACATGGAAATCAGGGTAAAAACATACAAAAGGGAACACACATAATGGCTTTTACTATTAAATGAACCCAGTTCATTCATTACAATACACTGCTAAAGGACTAATAGAGCCCCTACACAATAAGTCAGACTGTCAGTATTAATAAAGTAATAATTAATACTGGCAGTCTGATCGTGTAATGGCAGTACTGATAGCCGGACTTATGAAAATACTGATGTGATCTGAATTTTCTGATCACATCAGTATCAGTCCATCAGTCTTGCAAGTGGTGGGTGAGACTGGCCGTGTGTGCGTGTGCGCATCAGTATTTCCTTCAGTCTCAATAGCAAGCAGATTACACACACCTTTTCCTTATCATCCATGTTGCTGCACATTGAATGCAGGAGCTGAGACCGTGTAAAATAATGACACGAATACTGACTGTGTATGGTCTTGTTGTAAATACTGATGCACACTGTCAAACTTAGGACTGACAATCTGACTGATTGTGTAGGGGCCCTAAAAAAGGTAGTGGTTTCGTTTTTAAGAAAATTGATTGCTAACAGCTCAGTCCTCCAACCTAGGTTTCGTTCTAACCCAACACATCGGGAGGGAGTATGAAACACTAGACATCCTAAAAGAGGAAAACTTAAAGAATATTATTAAAATATTATCATCCATTGTTCATTTCCTGTGCTTGTAATTTATGTTGTTTCTTCCTATCTTTGTGTAGTATAATTTTTTAAGAATTTCATTTTCTCCCTTTGGTGCTTTCTATTTCCTCTTTTAGGAAGTTGTGCAGCACATTTCACTATCACTCCTGAATAGTTCTGATAGAATGAAACCTTGGTCACTGAATTGTGCGGTAACAATTGATTTTCTTGAAGTCTGGTGGCACCTATGTAAGAAGTGAAAATTATTATTCTTTTTATTGTAAAAGCCATTTAGTTAGTCTTTTCATTAGGTTATCTCCCTCTTTTCTGTACCTCCTCCCATGTGTACCAAAATGAAACTCAAGGTGAAAAGAGGTTTTCCTTTAAATTAGTGCAATGTAACAGCCATTCTGGAAGATATTGTTGAAAGAACCTCGAAAGGTATGCTGTTAACACGTATTATTTAAATGGTCATTTTAAACTTATTTAAAATACTCTTTTTTTTAACATTAAAAGTAATTTTTATTTATTAAGCATGGTCTATATTAAAGGATATTAATTGATCAAACTTCATCTTAATTGCATTTGGAAAGTTTAAACAAAAATGTACATCTCCCTTAACAGACACTTCTGAATAGCAGATTCTTCTTTAAAACCGACAATTTAAATTTCCCCAGCATAATATTTTCTTTTACAGATAAAACTACTTTCCAATAACAGAAGTGGACACTGCTAGAAAGGAATATTTATGCATGAAAAACCCTTTATACCAGTCCAAAATTGAAAATACACGTCCATTTACAGTATTTTAATATGGGAATGTCAGGAGGAAAGTCATTGTCTCAAGTGAGGTGTTGTGTTGTCTCAAGCGAGGTGTGAACAGTCTTGTCTTCTCCCTCTAAAGAAGTTTCTTAAATAGCCTGAGACAATGCCGATGTTACTTCACAGTCATACCTATCTCACCTCCTGAACCTTCAGCGAGGATTGTTCCATCAGTATAGTCTGTCCTTGTGCACACATATAGGCTTACAGTAAGAAGGCCTACTATTGACATTTCATTTCATTTTATTTTATGTGTATATTGTTCTGTGTATTATGCAATCTACACAATAAGCTACATACAATATTTATTCACTTGTCATAATCATCCTGCATACAACACTGCACAATGCAGTAGTTGGATTGTTGTTGTGAATATCAACAGTATACAGTAAACTTTCGATTTACCAGGGGAGTGGATCAACTGGTTTGCTGCCTAACCGTGGCTATATTTAAATATGTCGCAAACAATACACCACAGTCTGAATGCATTCTTCTGTTATTGCCACCTATTGCGCAGGAGCAGAAATCTCTGAGAGAGAGACAGAGACAAGGAAATAGTACCATACTGCCGCTGCTGCTGAGACTAGCAAAATAGATGGGGAGGTAGAGACCGAAGGAGAGGCAGAGCTTTTTCGGGTGATAAAGCTAGTCAGTAGCCAAGGTACTGAAGGCTGAGAAATGTGTGCTGACCTGACAAATTTGGAGAAGCGGGATGACACTTTACAAATACAATGAATGCATGCACTGAAAAGTAACGGCAATGAGTACAACCATCAGAGAGAAAACAAATGAATAAATAACTTATTTCATTAATTCATTTAGTATATACAGGGATAAAGGGATTTTTTTTTGTATTAACCATATCTAATATCCATGCTTCCTCTCCACTCAACTACCCCGGAAAATTGGTAGTCTACTGCGTAGATTAAACGTTGAAAAAACAGTGATTTGAAAATATATATATTTTTCCGAATAACAAACACTTCTTAGTAACAGACATTTTCTTAATCCTGAAAGGTGTCCACTACTAAGAGATTTCACTGAATTATTAATTTAACAAAACAAAACAATATTTAAATAAATTATTTCAAAGAATAGTTAAGAAATGAAACGAGAAAGATGGGCAAACAAGTTTGATAAGTGAGTGATGGAAGTTAATCTTTTATGCATCAAAAATAGTTTGTGGTTAAAATTTAAACTTGAAAAAACAAACAAACTCCATGGTGTGCGCCCGGAATCGAGTCATACTGATCGAGAGGCAAATATAGTGACAAATTATGCGGATAGAGGGTGTCATGTGGTAAGCAAGTCTAAGAATAGGAAATATTGTTTTCAGTATTAATTGAAAATGACATTTTGTACTTTAAATTAGTGAAAATAAAAAATAAAATTGCTATGCAGTAGACTCGATTATTCGGGGTCGCATTAGTCGGGCTGCTGATTAGCTGTGACAGTAAAAATGTATATACATTTTTAATAAAATTTCAAAATATATAATAATATTTCAACTATACATGCTACCATACGATATAACTGTTCAACCACTCTACATAGTAACAAGTTGTGAACAAGTCATCAAATATATAACTAAACGGAAGTGGGGACCATAATGACTCATTGTTATTTGAGACAAAGCAGGCAGGCATCACATCTCATAACTGGTGAATGCTCCTTTTTTTAATCGTTTTTAAAGCCCTTAGCGATCATATCTAAAGGTAAATACAAAGAGTTTTTCTTACTACAGTATAAAACAAAAACTTGAAAAACACAACAACAAAAAATTAAAAAGAGTCAATGGTGAATTATTTTAATGCTGTTAATGCTATTTTAGATGGAAAAAAAAAAAGTTTATAAGAGTTTGCTATATTTTTTGATAGTGCGAGTGGTAATTTTTTTTTTAATTCAGCGTCAATTTATTCCCCTACAACCCCAGGTAATCAAAAGTCTAATGTAATAACTGGAAGAAAAAAAACTACAGCTAGTCTGAGCCAATGCAATTTTTAACCAATTTCTCTCATTGTCATTAGGTAAAAGTACCAATTAGCAGTTACAAATTAAATAGTCTCATAAAATATATAACCTATCTTTACACTTTATCATGGAAATCGAACATTAAAACTTAACTAATTAAGTCTATAATGACCAACTTTTTTTAACAAAAGCTATTATAAGAGATATGGATTCTGAAGAATGTTCTGAATTCAAGGATTTAAAAAACTTGAATTTATAATTATTTTTTTTAACTTAAATTTGTGACCAGACCTCAGATATTGTGTATTATGTATCTTTAGATTCAAACGAGTGTGGACTTAAATTATAATTTTAAAAAAGCTCCATATTATTTATATATTTTATATTATGTTATATATGAAAGAACGGCTATGCACAGGAAAGATGGATAGAAATAAATAAAAGGAAACAAACTAACCCTCTTTCTTGTACCTTTTACCATAAATAGCAAAGTGTTTCTTAAAAGGTGAAAAAAGTTTCCCTTCAAGAGATATTTTCTATATTAGTAGCTCAAGAATTAATGTCAATAATCTAAGAATTGATGGGGAAAATCATAATATGGGAATGACTAACTTATGCTTGCATGATTTTTTTACAATTCAAATTTGGAATCAGAATATGTAAAAAAAGATTTGAACTCAGCCAACCTCTAATGTACAATGTATAGTAAGACAGTGTAGAAACACTGTACAGTGATGTAAAGTAAGTGATAGTGAAGGAAGTCAACCTGAAAGGATAGTTAGGTTAGGCCTAGAGAGAAAAATACACTTCTCTCTGTGATTGTTTTTATCTGGGCCAAACAGGTTGCCTTCCTTCACTCTCACTTACTTTACATTATTTTACAGTGGTTCTACACTGTCTTACTATACATTTCCAAGCAATCAGCAAGCAATCATTTTATTAATAGATAAAGTAATAATTTAGATAAAGATACATAAGCCGAGGAATGGTTTTTTGGTTGAAACAATTGAGTGGTCTAATACAAGTGTTTTAAAGCTGGAAAGTGAAATGTCCAGACTCAAAAGAAAATGTTTAGTGATAAAAAGATCCACAAAAGAGGCAAAATGGACTCAAATTCAACACTTGTCCATTTGTTTTTCTAAACAAAGAGTTGCTTTAAATTGAGGTGTCAATGGGGGGGAAAAAAAACAAAAAAACAAGCACAATGGGACATATTAGTTTGCACAAACTAAGTGAGAACATGAAAAGCATACTACAAAAGTATGGAATCCCTTCCAAACCCTGAGACTGTGTAATATACGAAAGTATCAAAATTACTTATTTTACAAGAATAGAAATTATAAATGCCTTTAATACAGTTAGTAAAGTCAGAATAATGCTTTAAACAAAATAAATTATCAAAAGAGGGAAATTAATTAATATGATCTACATGCTGAATAAACCCTGAAATCAAGTTAATATTTAAACACAAACATTAATTTTAGCACTAATATAAAGTTTAATTACAAAATAAGATTGTACCTTATCCTAATTCTAAATATATATATATATATATATTTATATATAACATTCAATACTTTATAAAATGGAGCCTAGTCCATTTATAACAGTTATTTATTATGTACTGTCATTCCATTTGTACAGTTACAGCAGTTACTTGCTACCTATGCTATTTGTACACCAATTATGGTTTCTATATACACTAGGACCTTTTTAATATCCCAAATATAAAATTTGAAAAACATATAAATTTAAACCTAAAAAAAAACACGTTTTTGGATTATTATATGTATGTACCGGTACTGCATTTAGGAATGTAACACACTTATGATAGATTTGTAAGTAAATAACTCAAAAATTGTTGAAACCTGTTAACGAGCTGCATTCAAATCACTTTGATCAGCATTTTACAAAATTTCCAAGTGGGAATTAAATAGTTTATCTACCATTTAAAATTGACCTGATTTCATTATTATCTTAATGGTAAAATGACTTTAGATGTATGCAGAGCAAGCCCATTGCTGTTTGTTATTTACCAAATATAAGTTCATGATAGTATAGACCTGCTATATAAAGTTTACAAGGTATTAAGCTGATAATAATATAATTTAATGTGTTTATTAAGTATTACTTAAATCAAAGCAAGTTAATAATGTTTGCAATGGGCCCTGGATGCCATCAATTCCAAAGAATAAGTTATTATTAGTTTACACACATTAACTGATCTTTTATATTCCATGGTCAGAGCTTGAAAGCGAGCTATACTGACCGAGCGGCCACCGCCGTTAGTGATGATAGTACCAACATTTGCAGAGAGAGGGTGTCATGTGGTTAGCAGAACAAACCCTCTGGCCGTTAATTGGTTTTCTAAACCGGAGCCGCTACTTATTTATTCAAGTAGCTCCTCATTTGTCCTCATGAGGCTGAGTTTGACCTTGTTCCAGACCCTCTACTTTACAGATACATTCTAGAAGTACCGGGAATAGAACCCAGGACCTCTGGATGTGTAGCCAGGAACTCTGACCACAGAGGTGGTAAGTTATATATTTTTCTCTCAGACATATTATTGATGTGTTAAAAGGTGTGAGTTACAAACTACCAAATGTTTCCGATTGATATGTTGACAGTGCCCAAGTCAGTGTTGAGAAAGTAGCACCAGCCGGTGTGCTACTCACATCTCTAATTTGAGTATATTCCATGTCATTGAATTTAGATTGGCAACGTGTCAAGTTTGTCGCTATATTACAAATATTTATAATTTTGACTATTTAAAGGTAAGCTGCCAAAATCTATGGCCAGTGTATTGTTGGCAGAAGGGCTGGGAAGGTAAATATACTGTTGGGAGAAAAAAGGTCATCAACTCGCATTACAGTGGAATGGTAAGTAGTGCTTTTCAAGTGTATTTCACTGTTTATATGAGTGGTAAGCCTCACACAATGTTGAATAGAATAGGGCATAGGCTCCACTAGGGTACTTACAGACCAAATATCCCAGATAAGAACCAGACAGAATGGCAGCAGTTTAATGTGCTTTAATAGACAACCATAACACTAAAAAAGTTAAGATTATATTAATACTATATATTAAAAATAAAATATTTTTTTCAGATAAAATTGGCAAGATTATTTTTCATTAATATCAATAAAAATAAAATAAATATGATTTAGTGGCATGGTCAGAAGGAGGGGGTGAGAAACCGTTCCTTTCTATCGTCTGCTTGTAAAAAAACAAGGAAACCAAATTAAATGCAATGTTTTATCTTTTTAGCTTTCTCTGGAAATTTTAATCAATTTTCCAAACTCTATCAATAGAGTGAGATTTAACATTTAAAATTGAGGACATGAATGCAAAACCATGCTAACTCCAAAATTGGCAAACTTAATATAGCTGCAGTTTCTGTATTACTAACATGTTTGGCATGTATTCTTTCGAGAGAATCAGGCTAACTCCAATATTTACATGTAGAAAAATAAAGTCCGAAATACGCCCGCTTGCAAAACCATGCAGTAAGTATGGTTTTAAAATCAAACATTACTTGGAATTAGCATGGTATTTATCAAACTTTTTTTTTTAGTACAACATGGCAACACTGAGCTCTGACTACAACACTTGTTTGAGCAAAGGTCATTATTCAGAAGAGTAGATAATTGTGTGTGGTGTATTGGCTATACCGTTATTACAGCTATTTCCGTGATTATTTCGAGAAATGAAACTAAATGTTATGTTATTAATTAGAACTAGAATAAGCAAAACTATCACAAGATATTAATAAACATAGGAGTTTGAAAATGTCATCTTCTGATGAATATAATTCTGAGATACGTGGGGGGGGAGGGCGGGGGGGAAGGATGATACATAGAAAATAATTTCAATAAAAACTAAGAAATTATGAGGGTAGGCACATGTTGGTCGCAAAGGAAAAAGTCAACCGGAAAGAAAAATAGGAAAAAACTGCAAGAAAGCTAACAAGTTGTTTAATCAATCAAATTTACAATCTTTAGCAAAATTATTTCTCTAAAGCCATTTTCTTGAAGCCCGTTTCAATGTTCCAACATATTTATAGCCCTTATTAAAAGAATGTTTATAGCCCTACCCTTGTTTTCAGTTGCTGTAGAAAATGTTGGAACTGAGTAAATGAAGAAGAGAAGAACCAAACCCTTACGAAATGCAATGAAATGAAAACTAAAGAGATTCAAAACATCTACCTCGCAGGGCTGATTCATTCTACGCCCGTACAGTGCAGGCACAGCAAACAAATAGTGGAAAATGGTACCTCAAGAGGAAAGATGTGATGTTATAGTTACACTTATCGAATCAAATCATTCAAAGATAAGTCCGAAATAATTATATGCCAGAAAGCTTTTGCCACTTTTCACGACATAGGTTTGTTCAGAATTAAGCGATTGGCTACACTAAGCTATATTAATAAAACCCCTACATAAGAGCGTGGTAAGCACTCAATCCATCCAAATGAGATATCAGAAGAGGTTATTAAACTTATTGATAGTTACATCAGATCGTAACTATATAGTGTATCACACTATGGTAGGAGTAAAAATAAAAAGTGATACTTGAAATCCCGTTTGAGTGTAATGAAAATGTACCGCATGTACCTTGAGAAGTATGAACCAGAAACATATTTACTAGTGAAAGCAAAGAAAGTGGACATAGGAAAGACAAAAACATCAGTTATCTATAAGTTCTACTTTGATTATTTCAAGCAGAATTTTAACTATGGTTTTGGACGCCCAAGAACAGATGTATGTTCTATATATGTGCCGAGTCAGAAGTCAAGATTTGTAGAGAAAAAAATTAAAACAAGAGAGATGTGCTTAAAGTGGCCCTTTAAACTTCATAAGGCTAAAGCTAAATATTTTTTGGACATAAGAAAGTGTGTGCAGAAATTTCTGATAAAGATAGCTCAAAAGCTCCTACAGCTTTTGATTTTCCCCAGAATATACCAGTGCCGCATCTCCCAGTTAATGATGTTTTCTACTCACAGCAGCTATGGGTATATAGCATGGGTATTCACTACCTTGCCACAGGTAAAGCTATTATGTATATGTGGCCATAGAGTGAGGCAAAGCGAGGTGTAAATGAGGTAATCACCTGACTGGAACATTATTTAGAAAACCACTTAAAAGATTAAGTCAAATATATTAACATATTTATTGATGCTTGTCCAAGACAAAATAGGAACCGAACAATGTGTCAATATCTCTAAACCTTAGTAAAACTAGGAAAATATGATGTAATCCCACACTATTTTCCAACTAGAGGACATAGTTTTCTAGTGTGATAACGATTTTTCGGTCAATGAAAAAATTAAGCGCTCAACAGAAACTGTTTACACTCATAATGATTGGTGCAACCTAATTCGGCAAAGGTTTCCTGTTATACCAGTAACAGGCTCAATGATCAAAAGATGTACAGACCTCTACCTCTACTTTAAGAAGACAACTTCAAAAGGAAAGGACAGGTTTATGATTTCAAAGTACAAAATATTTAAATATCATAAATCACATAAGAACATTGCTTTAGTTTCTGAGACCAGCGCTGGGACAGTGTGGTCTTCATTTGTTTTAGAAAAACCAAACATAACCAACATTCAAATGCCTAATGAAAAGGTTTATAACGCATCAATACCAATGAAACCAGCAAAATTTAAGGACGTAACTAAGCTCTTCAAATGTTTGCCCCAAGATGAGAGGATTGTATAATAAGTTATCATGCATAGAACAAGTGAACACTAAGAGTGGTGAAAGTTATGATAGTGACTCGGAGTGAATTTAATTATTTTAATCAAATATATATCTTTAAAAACTATTTTTGTAAATGTTGATAATAATAATATTATCAAACAGGAAATTGATAAAACGAAAGAAAAGGGAAAAATAAACTGAAATTTTGAATTCAATTCAATTCGAATTCAAAATGTAATCATTAAATTGAATTCAAAATGGAGTAATCCAGTGTTTGTGTTATCTGTACTATTTTCTTTGCGTTTGATAAAGGCAACAGTGCCGAAATATTATTCTATTTTTGTTAAAATGTGTGACTACTTCTACTATAGAAGATAGAATAAAGGAAGATGTTACCTTTGTGGAGTGGATTCTTCCCAAATTTTTCCTCTTTCCCTAGGTGGGCTTTCTTCATCATATTTACTCTTAGTAGTTTATTTTTCCCTTTTCTTTAGTTTTATCAATTTCCTTTCTTATTTAAAATTATTTATCTGTAGGGCCACCTCAATTTTAATCATATTATCAAAAAGGGAAAAAGTAAATGTTATACATTGTTGAGAAAATAAAGGCAAATCTACTGCAAAACCATGCTAACTTCTAAAGTTTTTTATTAAAAAAAACTGTATTGTATTTTTTATTTGAGATGGTACTCATTAGATGTCTTATCGAAATGTCTTTCGAGCAAAAAATGTTTGAAAATATCAATATTTATTCATGTTTTAAGGGCTTTTGTTTCTACTGAAAAATTGTGTTTTTGGAGTTAGCATCTTTTTGCATTCATGTCCTCAATTGCCATTAATTATTTTATCAATTTTCCTATTCTTATTTCTCTTCTGTTCTAAACTTACCTCAAGTTTTAAAAGTAGTATGTTTATTGTATGGAATGCACAATATAGCGGCAATGTGCCAATAACCCATTTTGATTTATTAATTAACTTGATCTCCTTCAGTCATTCCCAACTATGCCACTGACAGAACCGCAGGCGACAAAGGTCCAGAGTGTATTGATTGCACACATACTACTTGACGAACAATCTAGCCTACGATGTTAGTGTACAGGGAATGATAAGTCTCAAAATTATCCATGCAGTGTATGTTGACACACTATTCACACCTGGAAAGGTAAAGTAAAGAAAGAAAGTTTAACATTTTTTCTAAGGGTGCACAAAGCTTTAGCAAGTAAAATAGGCTTCAAATTTTGACTCCCAAAACCTCCTTTGCAATTCTCAAAAACATTCATAAGCAAACCAAAACAAACTATTCGAATAAATATAAAATTGTATTTTAAAAAGGTATCACTTTAAAAAGCTATTCATATTTATGTTTATTTCTCCCACAATGCAGGGTTCCATTTGTACACACTGGCTTACTGCCAGCTGTTTGTCAATTTATCCAGTGTTCAGAAAATGTAAAACATGTTCTTAATTTCCAAAGTTCAAGAGCTGTATTAGGATATGTAAAATTATATTTAAAGTTTTGTTTAATGTCAGCTCATAGCATTTCCCTATATCAGGCTGCTTATATAAATTGAAAAAGGTAAGTTACAAAAATAAATTAGTCTTGGACGTATTTATTTTCACATCTTTCAATGTTTATTTCAATTAAGCTTCATATTTGAAACTGATTTTTGTACTCTCAATATTTTATGTATTATTTAATTATTTTCTGTACGATTCTGATTGTTAATAACCTTAAAGTCTACTATAGTACAATTCTCAACACTGGCCATTAAGACTTATACCATTAATACAGCTTTAGTTTTTTATGAAATCATATATGTACCTATCATAGTATTATTCAAGTCAGATAAATCTAAACCCTCTTAAATTACATAATTTCCAAAAGGCTTAAATTGAACAAATTAAAACCAAAATACAACTTACCTATTTTCTGCTTAACCAGTTCATAATAAATTCTTTTAATTGACTATAGGCTTTGTCCAGGACATCATTCACCAAAATAAAGTGAAAATTTCCAGGAGCTTCACCTAAACAAATGAGGAAAATGACAACATTTGTGAAAGTAATATTTACTTTAAAGTTAAAGCACTAGGATGACACTATGGAGTTGCTGAATTAAACAACTTACTTTCTCAAACCACTGTGTTTACTGTTTACAATAACTATTGTCAATGTCAATATACGAGGTATTTTTTATAAAAAGCATTTTCTAAAATTGTGTATGTGTTTGAAGGCCTAAAAGGACAACGTACAAAACTTTTGTGTATATTTTTCCCAAATGAAGATATGCACATAAACCCATTTTCTCCCAACAAAGTACTTCCAAAAAAACAAGTCTTATCGCAATATAAACTAAATAATAAAACAGTGAATCTAATGTCAGCTACTAGTAACACTTTTTTAAGATTCAAAATAGCAACAGCGGCTATTAAAAATTTCAAAGGACAAAAAATGGTTTATTGAACAGAGTACTTAGTATTGGTTATGATGGTTCAAACTCTCTCTGTATGGTCCGTTGGATCAGAGATTGCCAACTTCAATGTTTCCAATAAAACAAAGATGGGAAACAATTCACTTTGGTTACTTAAAACAATTATATTCATATTTGAGAGATTTATCCCGGCAATAACATAAATAATTTTGACCCAAAAGGCCAGAATTTGAATTTCAGTCATGTACACTGTGCAGTAATTTTCCCATCAATGGAAATTTTAAAAACATATTTTTTTAATCTACCCTTTCATGATGTGTGCTTAAAATTGGTGTATAGGGGCCTATTAGTAAGACTAAAAAACTACCAAGATCTAGAATTGCAAGTAATAGAATATCAAATAGGCCTTAAAGATACAAAGCTAATTACTCACTTGTAAAGGTTGGTAATCATGGTGTGAGTGGGACAGGATGTTTGTATTTAAAGGAACATCATTGGCAATAAGGAATGATAGTGTATTGCTGTGGTCGGACTTGCAGTGATCACGGAGTAGGATAGTGAGTTGGAGTGAGCCAGGAAGACCCAAGAGCCCTTATGAGTATGAGCTACTTTGACGAGAGCGCTGAGCATTAGTTCATAACATAAACTTACAAGTTAGGCTTATAAGTATGCCTTGGCATCTACCAATGTTGATCATTGGCTGATTATGGCCGTCAGTTAAGCCATGATGACCATTTGGCCATTGTTTGGCAACAAATAATCGAACTAGCCTTTCACATAAGTTTTGTACTAAAACCCTTGTGGTAAAAAAAAATTGTATTTATTTATTTTAACTATTATTTATTAATTTTTAAATATACGAATGAATTTAATTTATAATATATAATAATGTTGTTGGGCGCCAACTTCCAACCACTTTTATTTTTGTGAAGTAGGTAGATTTTTATTATTAAATAAATGTATCCCCATAAACTGCTCAGCGGTAAGACGAAAACCCTTTCTCTCAAGACCCCTGGACTTTACCTAAAAGTTTTAACTTAAGTTGGACACTGTAAAGTGGTCAGGGCTCTAGACCATTTATTTTACATAATTAAATTAGTTTGCCATTGTTTACATGTTAATATGATCATACTGAAGTACTAAACCCGGAAGCTGCGAGGTGCACCTGTGGCTTGCACGTGTGGCCTCACAGTGAAAAGGGAAGGTTTGGCGCGAACAGCTAGCCAATCAGCACATACCGATTAAGCGTCTGTGTTGACCCTATGTGGAAGGGAAGCGTGAGACGCAAGACACTTCCCGGTCAGCACGCGAGTTGAGAGGACGTGTATTGAATAGTTATTTTCGTGTGGATAAAAGCGTGCGTAGAGATGGGTGGGAGGAAATCTAGACCATGTGGCTCCTATGTTATAAAATTAATAAAAGTATTGTTAAGCAATACTTTAAAATGTTAAACTCTCACTTGAATTGTGAGGTTAAAAGAATATATATATAATTATTGACACAGAAATATTTCTTTAAACAAAATAACAGGATTTTAACAACAACAAAAATATTGTTCTGAGATTGACAAACTGTAATAATTATGGTTTGAAAACTGAAGTTATTTATCCTTCTTTAATAATTTTAAATATTATAGTCAATTATTTAAATCCATAACAGGATGATTATAGATGAATTTGATCTCACCCGAAAATGTCCTTACTCTTATAAATGTTGACCCAAAGCTCCGTCAACATTTAATTCCAGGCCTTAAATTTCAACAAAATCTTCCTTGTTAACTTCAACTCGACCTGCCTCACAGGTTAAATACTTCCTTTTAGATAAGTCTTGGATGATAAGAATTACAATGAACCATAAAAAAATATAATTAAAGGATCCCCAGATTGGGTCCTTCCTTACGCTTCCAAAGCCAATTTTAGAATCACAACAAAAACTTAAACAAAACACCAACATGTTCTTTTTGTTTTTTTAAATAAACAATCTCCGGCCTAGGAGAAAATATATTCACCGGGATTTATAACAAAGAATAAAACAAACAATCTTAAACTATTTAAATATTGAGAGTATTACTATAAAGATAATTATATTTTTGACATCATCTTTAAAAATTAATTTAAATTTGGCACCAAAAAACCAAACGAGAATAATAATCTCTTCCGCTAAGGGCTTATGTCATAAGTCATAAGTCATATGTCATAAGCGTTCAAGAACATAAAAATAAATTAATATCATAATAGTTCCGAAATAAACCACTCTCTAGAGCAGATAGCGTTAAAATCACCTACCAACAAAAATGATAAACATGGCGGGTTGGCAGTTTATGAATCAAAATAAAGAAAGATGATTTAATATAGTGAAATAAAGGTAAGTAAATTATATGTATAATATATATTTTAATTGTAAATGAATAAATAATGAATATTCGAAACTTTAGGAGTTGTTAATGAAATTTAAAACAAATAAAGAGTAAAATTGTCAACGTTATTATATATTTGAAGAATTGAGTCAACTGACTATTAGATTTCTATTATAAGTAATTCTTTTAACCAAAAATAACATCACACCCTCCAGTACCTTTCTGAGATCCACAAGGAGTCCATTAAATTAATTGAATCATTGTCTTTGTCATCATCTCCAACCACTGGCTAGGTCTGTTTGGAACATAAGCCTCTCCAACATCTCATTTATCCTCACCATGGCCCAGTCCTCTCCTCTCTCCACCATACCCCTTTCAGCCACCCATCCCTCCCCATACCAACATCCAACATCTTCTTTGGTAAACTTTCCTCCTCTATTCTCTTGGCATGGTATAGTCATACCACTTTAGTTGTGCCTTCTCTTTCATGTCCTGCAGTGGTTCCTCCTTCCTATAACCCTCCTATTTCTCATCTTACTCATTCTTGCCATTCCTATCGTACTTCTCAGAAATTACTTCACAGACTTAAATTCTTTAATCCTGTTCCTTCACTACCCACATTTCTGCTGCGTGTGTCAATATTGATACATAGTATGTCACCCTCACCAGGTACTTAAAAGATTTCCACCATCTTGGACCAGGGCTACCCTTAGGGGTGTGCTAAAGGTGCGGCCACACAAGGCTCTGCGATTTGGGGGGCCCCATGCTTGCTTAAGTGACAGAGGGGAAAAAACAAGTTGGGGTTGAAAACTTTTTACTACACATTCATAGAGTAGGCTATCTATAAAATATTGCCAGAGTATAAAAACATTATCATGTTGTTTGATTTATTAAACAAATGAAGCGAGTTCTTCATTTTAACTCCACTGATTTGCATTTGTCTGCATGTAGTAGATATGTCTTACAATAACTTTTTAACACATTAACCAATTCAATTCAAACTTAACTTGTTCTTTGAATCTTTAAAGAGATCAAATTCATTGAGGAGGAAAACCGAACGAAAGATTAGGGAGAATTCAACCCTTATATGTATAAAAACACAGCTTATAGCATTAATAATTACATGTATTTGCCTTTTAGGGCATTTACTGATACCTTTTATGGCTGAAGATTGATGTAGGCTATAGTTGCAAACTACTGTAATAACATTAAACAAAAATTAAGTTTTTAACTTTTGGTGAGGAGGGTGGCAAGGCAGGTAACTGGAGGCCACGCAAACAAAGTTTGACCAGGGTCCCATGTCTACTAAGGGCATCCCTGTCTTCAACTGCTCCACTCCTAATGTCACACTACACTGTCTTTCTTACATTTAACGTCATTTCATGCTTTCTAAGCTAATGGCGTTCAAATCAATTCTTGCTAAGGACATAAAATTCATCAATGATTGGTAAATTGGGGGTTCCTTCTATTTGCTCAATGGAAAATAATTCGGGTTTTGTTTGTTGTGTTATCCCTTGGTTAGAATAAGATTTTAATTATTGTTATTGGATGTTCTGTCTTATGAGAGGTCCATTCCTTTTGTCAGTGAACTTAAACTGCCAATGCATTCTGTGCTTTGCCTCCTCCTTTAGCTCTCATGATTTTCTTCTTTCCTTCAAGTCATCTAATATTTGAAGCCTCCTTTTCCCTAAGCTCCTCTTTACTTCAACCTTTACTTCTATGATATTGTGTTATTAGCTTGTGTGAATGTATTAAATAAAAAAATTAATAAAGCAGAAATCTTTATTTCTCGACTTCGAGTGGTTCATGGGTTGGGTTTTTTTCTGGTTACACAGGACTAATAAATACTGAATGTGTATAACTTGACAGTCTCTGTGGTCTTGTGGTCAGAGTTCTTGGCTAAAGATCCAGAAATCCCAGGTTTGATCCCCGATGCTCCCAAAATTTATCTGTGAAGAAGTGGGTTTAGAACGAGGTCAAGCTCAGCCTCGTGAGGACAAATGAGGAGCTACTTTAATAAAGATGTAGCAGACCTGGTTTAGAAAAATAAGATTAACAGCCATAGGGCTCATTGCGCTGACCACATGACACCCTCTATTCGCAAATAATGGCACTATAATAGCTAAAGGCAGCCGCTCAGTCTGTATATCTCGCTTGCAAACTCACTCACATCATGTGTATAATTTAAATTTAAATGTATACTCAGCTTTTTTTTCCTGTTCTTAGTACTAGTTTGGGTGAAAACACATGCAATAATTATACTAAAGAAATAAGGACGAGGAAAGTAGGATTTTAGAGGAGATGTACTTACATTTGTATGGAGGTAGAGTAGGAAGCCTTTTATAAAAATACACCCCCAGTAGACCCAACCGAGATTCAAACCCCAATATCTTTGCCACCAGTATCCAGTCTAACACATTATACTATGCACCCATCGACGTGGGTAAAAGTATTTCTTTATAGAAAAGTTACCTTTTTTAACTCAAGAGATGGCCAAAAATGTAACTTTATTTTGATTGTTGTAACATTGTTTAAGGAATACAGATGAAATCAACAACGAATAGAATTTCAATGATTGAGTGCATTTTTATTTTTGTGAGATCGATGATATTAAATTGACAAGACATTAGATTTTTGTGTGCATCAATAGCCAGGAAATTATTCTCTGAATAGTGATTCCAACACAGTAGAGAAGAGGAAAAATACATACAGAATCTGTTCGAGGAAAAAATGAATGAGTTTACATTCTGATAACATTTCCCCTCTTCCACGAACAAGTATAAAATAATACTCACAGTACTATTTGTGCCTGAACAGCACATTTTTCTTGTTTCCTACTAGAGATATTTATATACTTTCACGGACTTTATTGAGCTACATCCTGGAAGAGTGACTCCTACAGGCCATTTTCCTGAATAAACTAAATAGCCTAAGTTGTAGACGATTTAAAAGAAAATATGTTTGCAAAAAAACTACTTCAACATAAAACAAAAATTTTGTGAAAATGTTAAGACTATTTTAATAATTATATAAGAATATATGGGTTTTGTTTCAATGTTTAATCTTTAAAACTCGCCGGATAAAACATAAATACATTAACATGGAATATCCTATTTCGATTTGCCTTAGCGCCCCAAGTAGGAAACACCGTTAATAAAAGTGCATTATATAACAAACTATTTTTATCAATATTTTGCACCCTCTGGAAGGATTTGTCATAGCCCGCTAGATTTATATAGATTATATTTTCCCCAAATTACCATAATTCATCTCCTGCTTGGCCACCGCCAGCCTACGCTGAAGACTCTCCTCGGTCTCTGTGTTGCGTCCTCGCAGCCTTTTCTCCAGCTCAGTGAGGGAAGGAGGACTCACAAACACGTATATGGCGTTGATGTCCTTCTCTTTGACCTGCTTCACGCCCTGCACATCAATATCGAGCACACACACATGGCCCGACTGTGTCACCACCTCCACTGCCTTCTTACTGAGCAACAAAACAGGACTTTCAGATACCTTCACACAATAGTATAGCGTTCAACTCTAGTTGGCAACTTGTGCCAAAATGTGTTTTGTGGATGTTTGCTGTATGGCCTTAGGGCTTAGAATAATAGCCCAATGTAAAGGAAAAATAGCTGTGAACTATTAATAATAATAATATTTAGCACCGCATCTTACTACCCGTTCGGGTTGTACGCTTAAGTACTAACTACGCTAATGGATTAGGAATTGGGAGGGTTGAATTTAGAGGAAGTGAACCCGCATTTGCGTGGAGGAAGATTGGAAACCATTTAGGAAAAACCACCCCCAGTTCACCCGACCGAGATTTGAACCTCGATCTCCCCGTCCTCGGCGGTCGAGCTCAACACGATTAGCGCGTTAGCCAACTACGCCACTGAGGCGGGTAGCTGTGAACTATTAAAAGCTATTTTTTTTAATATGTTAAATTAAAGTTTAAGATCAAAGTTCCCACTAAATTGTGTTATTAAAATTTACATGGGCCACTCAGTTATTCCATTTTAGAAGTTTTGGGACTTTGGACCATTAGAATTTAAACATCTAAATAATAAATTTTAATTGTGTCTACCAATTGTTTCAATGAGTGAGAAATAATCCTTCAGATATCAAAACAAATTTAACCACTCATACCTTCAATTTTACTGATAGGTTTCGCTGTGCCTACAATAAATAAATACATTTATACATACCTAATCATAAAGCTTAGTATGAGGGATTTACATTCACTATAACCTGGAGAAACCGGACATTAAGTGCCTGACAAAATAAAAATAAAACACAACTATTATCATTCTCCGTGAATCTTACTCAATATTTCTTTGGGTTCTGCAAAATTCAAGTGAATGAGTGTGTCTTTAAAGCCTAGTCTACATATTCCATATTCTTTTTGGCCTTTGTGTTCAGGCCCTCTAGCTGTTTCAATTTTGTTCATCCCTTCCTTAATATAAATAATCACATGATTTTGTGTCAACTTATAGGAAAGTTTAATATTTTGCCCAATCAAAATCATTGAAAGAAAAAAGTACCTAGGCTACTTTATAAATAATATGTTTTAAGAAATTTAAAGTTAAAATAACAATAGTTTATGTGATGATTACACTAACGAGTTAGGGATTGTGAAGGTTGGATTTGGAGGAAGTGTACCCACATTTGCACGGTGTGAGAGTGGAAAATCATTTTGTAAAACCCACCCTCGGTATACTTGACTAGGATTCGAGCCTCAATCTCCCAGTCATCGGCAGTCCACTCTAACATGAGAGTTACAGCTTAGACCATACAGCCATTGAAGCAGGTCAAGAAAAAGTGATCTACCTAGAAGATATTCAGAGCTAGTCTTTCCTTAAAATTTTTAAAAATTAGTTTGCTCTAGAAGTTATTTAAAGAAGTATTCCTTTTCCCTTTGAATTTTTTTGAAAAATGGACGCTCTAGAAGCTAACTGGAATAGTCTATAACTTAAGATTTTTCGAAAATGACATGTCCATAGAAGCCATTTAGTAGGGTCCTAACCTTGCAAATTTTTGAAAATTAGATTCATGTCACTTCTCAATTCTTACTAGAGACGTTTGCCAGCCAAGCCCCAGGGTAGGAGTTGATGGATAGCTTGTTCCTAAAAGATGGTAGAAGAAAATGACTTCTTTTATTTATACTTTTATTATAAAATGAGTAGGCTCCTGTGAACTATGAAAGGATATTTACAAGTTGTACAAGAATTAAGAATAAAACCCGATTCGGTGGCTTCATGGTCTAACACACCACTCTTACATTAGACTAGACTGCAGGTCACAGGAAGATCAATGTTCAAATCTTGACCAGATGTATCAAGTTGTTTCCCCAAAATGGTTTTCCACGCACCCTACACACAAATGCAGGTACACTTCCTCTAAATATAGCTTTCCTAGTCCCCAAAACCATTAGTGTAATTAGTACATAGGTGTATAGCCCAAATCGGTAGTAAGATGTGGTGATAAAAGAAAATTAAGTATAAAAACTATGAGCAAGTCTTTGTCTCATCCTATAATCCCATGGGACCTTTTCCCTTGATACCCATTAGTCCCTACACAGGTGGTAGCCCAGAACCCTTAACACATTCTTTACCACCACAGGTAAGACTGGAAAACAGCCCAAGACTGTTACCTGGTAACTTTCAACAAGTCTCGCAACAAGACTGTAACAAGGTTATAACAATACTAGACTCTAACAAGACTGTAACAAGGCTATAACAAGAATAGCCTCTAACAAGGCTGCAAAAAGAATGAGAGTTATGGTCGTTCCTAAAAACAGCATATTTCTTTACTTCATAACTGCATCCCAGCTTGGCGTTTGTGTGTGACAATTTCCTTCTCACCTTCGCGTTAAACTAAAACAATTTGAACTGTTGACTTTATATTCATCTACAAGATATTTGGAAACCCAGACATTTTTGAAAAGTTGATGCATCTAGAAGTTATTTGGAGTGAAGACCATTGTCCAAGGATTTACGTAGGTTTATTGTATTTTTTGATATTTTTTAGCACCGCATCCTACTACTTGTTCGGGTTATATGCTTATGTATTAGCTACACTAATGGGTTAGGGATTAGGAAGGTTAAATTTAGAGGAAGTGTACCTGCATTTGTGTGGAGGGAGAGTAGAAAACCATTTAGGAAAAACCACCTTCAGCACACCCGACCAAACCACAATTGTCTTCTGCACTCTAGTCTATTGCTAGAGTAGTGCCTTAGACCATTCGGTCACTGAAGCGAGTTATAGGCCACCATTTTAATAATTATTATTTATTGAGCTAGTATAACTTTGCTTTTTACATTTTAATAACATACTCAAAACTAAACTTATTTTGTATTAATCATAATACAGTATTTAATTTCATATCACAATATTTATTTTGAAATATTCTAAGCACTGGGATGTTTTGTAAAATAATTCATAAAGCTTAATAAGGCTAATTTTCTTACTATTAAATGTTAAATAAAAATGTTTTAAGTTATTACTTATTCCGAATCAGAGCCCTGCTTTTATGGTGAATAAAAAAGCCCAATTTCGTTTTTAAGTTTCCCAAAAGCGGTGAATTACAAAAATACTATTTTTGCGACGAAATTATCGAATTAAGACAAAAGCGTTAAAAAAGTGGTTTTTACCAAACTTTCGTGATTAAGGTGACTTTGTTGGGTTAAAACTAGACTTCCAGGACAATGTTTGAAACAGGTAAACTAAACATATTGAAGTGAAAACCAAAAATTACATTTTGTTTGGACAAAACGGTAAAAAACACTAGTCCGCAGAAAAATGTGCTGTCAACTTATTAAAAAAGTAAGATTTAGCGGCAGATGGTCCGGGAAAAGTATGTACAAGTCACAAAGACAAAATATTACACAAAAATCATCTTGTTACTTCACAAAAATTGTGACTATATTTTTAAATCTCAATTTAGGCTAGAAAAATACAAAATAACTACTCAACATCACCAAACTGCAACATGCAGCTGGTAACAATGTTATCCACTTTCATTGTGGTTCTGCGGTCTGTTACTACTAAACTATACCTAGAAAAATATCGTTCTGAATCTGCATTTGAAATCGGCAGCCACAACGCTTGCAAACACTTTGTTGCGAAGTCACTGAACATACTGTCTGTCTTCAGCCCTAGCAGCACATTCTCAATTTTTAAACTTTCGATGCCATCACTCTGTTCCATCAAAACTTTCAATTTTTTACACATTTCAATGTAGAAAAAAGACAAATCTCCATCGTAGTTGACAAAAAAGGGCAGTACTTTAAAATTAATCTTGACCTGCTCTATGTTAGGCGTACTCCTACTTAGAATATTGGAGGGATTAAAAAGATAGCTGAGGGCCTTCAAAACCCTCACTTCCCCAAACAACTTGTTGGCACCGGTCGAGTCGACATATTTTGACAACTTCATGTGCGACTTCGATCCACACATCTTCAAAATAATCACTAGATCTTCCTTCTTCTTGAACGGGAGCGCACCCAACAATAAGTTCACTTTTCCTCCAAAGTGGCCTTTGCTGACCAAGTCACATTTTGTAAGCACAGCTTCCAGCCTTGCAAATAGCAGGTGAGCCTTTGGAGCTGACTTACTCTGTAGTTCAACAATGGGGTTTGTGATCACCGCACAGTTCTCACATACAAATACTGCCTGTACTTCAATGGAGTTTAAGAAGTCGGGTGTTAACAGTTCAAGAAGGCTTTGTACTTGTGGAGACAGACTGTCCTTCTCTTCCAGGAAGCTGTGGTATAGCTGTTAAATACGAGCTGATGTATTCCACACTGTTAAACCAGCTGGACCAACGGGTAAGGACGGGAATCGGGTAGAGATTTGGGGACAATAGGGGACCTCCGAAAATTAAAAATGCAATTTTCAAACTTAAAATATTTATTTTTCAATATCCCAAAATATTAGTGCAAATGCCGAAAATCGCGACTAAATCGCGATTATCGCAGACAGCGTTTAAAATCGCGAATATCGCGATAAAACGCCGATTTCGCGAATTATCGCGATCTCCACAAACGCAGGGCTCTGTTCATAATTAATAATATTAACTAAAGATGAAATTGCATTATGTTACAGTATAGTAATAAATATTAACCTTATTTAACTGAAAATAATTTGTGATAGCCGTGAATGCCTGTAGTTATGCTAACAAGTCCACTGAAGAACATCAGGAACAATTCACCAAGATAACCTTACACACCTGGTTCCATAAAGATTACTGGAGAATTCCGCAGACTCCAGAAACTCTCCCCTAGCGATGGCCTCCTTCATAGTTTCCTTGGTTGTGAAATGATAATGTTTTCCATCCACTTCTCCAGGGCGAGGCTGCCTCGTTGTATGAGACACCGAGAACCCAAATTGTTCAGGGAACTCGTCAAACAGCCGTCGGATCAGTGTAGACTTGCCCGAGCCCGACGGCCCACAAAAGACAAGAGCTTGTGTTCCGTGCTTTCCCATGCTTCTGAAAGCTGTAGGCCATGTTATTTGATTTGCAATACCCCTAATAAATATTTGAATGAAGACTTTATTCATTAGGGCAAAACATTTTTATGTGCTAGCTTAGTGTAGACTAGTTTTTTTTAGCACAGTACCTTGATATGCTACCTGTTTGGATGATATGCATATGTACTAATTACACTAATGAGTTAGGGTTGAGGAAGGTTGAATTTAGAGGAAGTTTACCCGCATTTGTGTGGAGGAAGAGAGGAAACCAATGTTGGAAAAACCAACCTCAGTACACCCGACCAGGATTCGAACCCTAATCTCCCTGTCAGGAGCAGTCTAGACTAACATGAAAGTGATGCCTTAGACCATGTGGCCACCAAAGCAGGTTGTAGACTAGGAAAAGTTTTACAAAAACAATGTTTCCTCTTTGATTTGGAAAAACTTTTATCAACTTTAATTTATAAATCATTGGCTGGTTTGTTTATTGCTATGCTTATCACTTATCACTGATGCCTTTATAAAGCATTCAAAACTGTTTTAATATCTTCTTCTAAAAGAAGAATAGCTACCTAATAATCCTTCCTGTTCTAAAACATGTCAATCAATATAAAAATATCCAAATGTCTTAGCTCGAATCAATAGCCAAGGTTGGTTGGCACACTTCTTAAGATTTGAAATACCTTGCATTTTCAAAGTTTTCTTTAAGAGAGAAAAAAGAATTGTGTATTACCAGTCTTATAGTTATATAAATTCGCAGTGAAGAAAAGTGTTTGACAGTTGATTATTGTAAATGAAAGTAGCGTAGGCCTATTATTTTAGTGACTATGTGAAAATTCCCTAACTTTTCCCTGATCAAGCAAATTCCCTGACTTTTCAGGTCGCTGGACACCCTGAATTTGTTTCAGTATGACCTGCATAGAGAACACCAGCAAAGAGCCTTTGATAAGCTTTTCAAGTGTTCACTCGGCACCAATTCACGTTAGCTTGTCCTCAGACTTGTTGGTTTTTAAGCGAATCACCAAAGTATATTCATGTTCACACCCACTTTGTTTTCTTTTGGTATGAGTGGGTATCACATCAAGTGGTTAAATTCAGTGCAGTGCAGTTTTCTTTTTGCTGTGCGTGGCGTTTTAACCGATAATTGAGTGGACTGATGAAAACTCATTACGACAGAAGTAATGGAATAATCCCAGTCCACGATCAAGTTGTAACTATTGTATTAAAGTAATTTCCTCCAAATGTTTCACGCGTCCTCAAAAATTCAATTACTTGACGATCTCTTATCCTCCTCCTAGCACCCCCAATCAGACAAAGCAATGCCAACTCAACTTCTTTGTCTTCTTTACTGCTTTTTGCCATGTTCCAAACTTTTTTAACCATACTGGCATAAACTAATTACATCTGCCCTGCGAACACATGAATCAATAACGAACGGCATCCTATTTGATGCCGTTATCACTTATTCTATCTAGTGCAACCACGTCTGTTCAGTGCCGATCACAAGCATATGTAAATGTTACCAAATACATGTGAATGTTCAGTTCAGTTTGCTTGTATTTGTTTGTCATGGTGTCTACTCAACTTGACCAATGAAATTCCCGACTTTTTCCCTGATTTCCCTTGATTATTTCTTAAAATTCCAAACTAAAAAGTATGTCTAGTTCCCTCTCCCCCTTCACCATTTTTCTGAATAATATAAAAAGTTTTCAAAATCTAAATAAACATATTATTTTAAATTTGTATTAACATTATTTACTAGGAATTCTAAAATATATTACACAACTACAAACAAAAAATGACAGTTTGAATCACATTATAATTTACTAATTTAATGATTACTATAATATTTCATATTTTGAGTAAAACCACATTTTCCCGGATTTTTATTGTAATCTACCAAATCCAATACTTATTCCCGTTTTATCCCTATCACTTAAAATTCTCGGCTAATTCCCGTTTTCCCTGATTTTCCCTGATGGTAGACACCCTGTTTGTATTCTCTCCAGTGTAGCCCTAGCTTAAGATGTGTGCTAATCTTATCAATTTATTCAGTGTGCATATTAAATAAATAAGATTACTACTTTTTAATTAAAAATGGAGGAAATTGTGTAGGTGACATCAGTCGCTCTTTCACTAATAAGAATTGGAGAATGGAATAAGAAACTTGAGAGTACAGTATAAAATAATAAGAACAGTTGTAATATTTAATTAATGATCACTTTTATATAAATTTTTGAGAACATTTCAGAGTACAAAAAAGAAACCAGTTATGTTTGTCTAAATGAGTATGTATTGTCTTCTTGGGCCGCCCAACAAAATTTGAGCTCAATCAGTTTTGTCAAGTCTATTTACAGCAGATACTATTGATGCTACAGCAATCAGTTGTGCAGTTGTTGCAGTGGGGAAGGGGATTTCCTACTCTCATGAATGACAGAAATATAAATAAATCTACAATGTGCATACAAATGTGTCAATAAGTATCAGACAGCAGACTAAACTAGGATGAAGATTATTTATTCTTTACCCTCTTGGATTGCATTTGCATTTGTTACTATACATAAATTAGAGGTCTTATATAATGTTCATGAAATATACAATACTGAAGTAGGCTTATTAGAATAATTTTGTTATTATTTGGATGCATTAGCATTTTTACAGAGACAGAATGATTTTAAAATGTCCACTTATGAATGGACCTTTCCATAGTTTGAAATATAAAGGTTATTATTTAGGCATAGATTCTATGAATTATTAGGTAATCTATGTTACATGCAATGTAAGTGTTCATCTGAGTTATATATTTGCCCAGAGTCATGAGTGTTGTTTATGTGATTTCTGATGTATTAAAGCATAAATATGGAGTTGTTTTTTTATTTGAGAACCTCAAGCCAAACTGTTTACACCACAATGTGTTAGGTTGCAAGTTACTTATTGCTGGTACCCTTCCCTCTCACAATGATATTGTGAAATACTTAGATTTGAAAAGTGCTTTTGGATTTTTTTTCTTCAAGATGGCCTTTAATTTCATATGGCTACCCGATAAATATTTTGTTTATTAAAGCAAATAATCTATAGCAAAAAGTTGGCATATTTTCATTTGGTCCATGCACACCAGTGTTGCCTTGATTTAAATATAGAAAGATGTCAGCCAGGCAGGATAATTTAGTAGATACACTAAATGTCACCATTCATTAACTTGTAAAACTCGGCACATTTTCAAACTCAAAGAATTTAATCCAGTTATCAACGAGTTTGTCAAGCCCAAACATAGCTCTACACCAAGACAACCAACCATTTATGTGTTATATAACGAGTTTGTAAGCTCAGTATCAATTGATTTGCATAACTTACTGTGAAATACAACATTTAAAGGGTTTCATTTTAAAATTCATAGTTGCTTGTACCCATTTTAATAACTCTGCAAAGACCAGTTTTCAATTGTAGATGAATAGCTTTTGCTAAACAGACTTATCTTTTAATGTCTTTATTAGAGAGAAAACACCTTTTAATGAATCTTTGATACTAGTTATGTTATCTGTACAAATTTATATAGGTACATAAACAAACACCAACTCAAATCTAAATACACCAGGAAAGATTCCTAAATATATCATGGCTTGTAGCCATTATGATCATTTCTTTGAAACACAGAAGAATTATTTTACTAATTTGTCATCAATAAAATTAATCAAGTTTAGTCTACCAAGAAACATTTTCCACTTCTATGGAGACTTCATTGGAAGACAGAATGCAGAAGATTTCCTACTTTGAGAGGTGCAAAAACCTTTTTGGTGAGATTGTTGTTGAAGTTATTTGGGTGTTGAGTAAAATTTAGTAATAAAGAGGGCTCCAGGGTAAAAATTTAAAACAATGTCTCCAGAAAATATTAAGAGTAATTAGAAGCATTTTATGAAAGTATAATAAAGGTTTATTTTACAACGTTCATAATATAGGCTACAGCTTTACAAAATGTAGACAAATAACTTAAATAAAATATTTCACAGCTATAGGTAAAAGTAAAATCTTAGAATATGGCTGGATGAAAATGAAACTATTAACCCATTAACCTATTTACCGCGTCACTGATTATGTTCTGATTTAAGTTCACTTCTATATTCGTTGGTGTGTGTGTGCATGCGCGTGTGTGTGTGTGTGTTCTCACAATATCATTGGTAAGTGCAATAAAAAGTTTTATTTGTGCTTGTCAATTAATTCAGTGATTTTGTAAATAGCCTTTATATGATTTATTTCAAAGGGGATTTATTTTCTTTACAAATAAGGTATTGTTTACCTTTTGCAATTAAGGTAACTAACTGCCTTGGTAAGCAAGAAATTGCCACATCCGACATTTCGCTCTAAAACAATTTTATTATAGGTATTTAACTTGCACTTTCTGAACCAACTCCTTATATCAGCGCACGAGAATTGATATGAGCTAGAGCTAAAGAGCTTACCAATTTTGCCAGGGAAGGTGTTTATTTTAATATGCTACAATCAACATAGAAAGAATGGCTTTACTTCCACCTCCAAAGGAAGTTGTGTTACAGAATGTTATCGCTCAAGAAAAATTCATCGACCTCGGCTGAGTTTGAATCATTATCTTATTCTACGATGCTTTTCTTCAAAATATAGCTCACACCAAAATAAAGTCTAAAGATTCTAACAAGACTCTTTTACCTTTAACAACCCTATAATACTAGTGTGAAAATTTTACATTAGCTCATTTTCAATGACTTTTTAAGCGTATTAGTGGAGCTATGAGACTAGGCTTAATGAAAAAGGGCTCTAGATTTTTCCTTCCTTAAACAGAGTAATGTTTTATAGAATCAAAACATAAAATTTTAAGATATCTGTGAGCTAGCTTTCCTATTTACCTTAAGATAAGAAATTTAGTAGCTTTCTTTCCCCTCTCTCTTAATGGTTTGCCATTGAGAGGGATTTAAGATATAACAGTCATAGTTTTAAGGATGAATTATATACCCACATTACACATCCATACAACTGAATTAAGGTAGCCTACAGGCCTCCCTAAGAAAACATGTTTTCCATGTTAGTGACAATAATTTGGATAGAGTTTTCTATACATGCCCTGAAATAATAGTTTTAAAATAAGAATACAAGCTACAGGTGAGCTTTCATAGTTATTAATATAAAAATATTGAGTGCCATTTCTTATAGAACCAAACACCGCGAAGCACAAACCATTTTAACTGTTAAAAAGGTGTGTACTAAACTATCACTGGTAGTCCATATTATTTAAAATAATATTTTAACACTAACCAGATAGTGAAAACTGTGCCCCCATTACTATTTAATTAACATAAATAACTTTCCATGGACATTTCTGAAGAACATTAGTAGTTTTAGATTTAGTAAATTAGTACAAACATGTTAGGCCTAATTAAATTTGATCCACTTTGATGGCTGCATGGTCAAACACACTAGATCTCGTGTTAGAATAGCCTGCCGAAGACTGAGAGATCGGGGTTCGATTCTGGTCGGGTGCACTGAGGGTGGTTTTTCATAAATGGTTTTCCATTCACCCTCCACACAAATGTGGATGCATTTCCTCTATATTAAACTTTACTAATCCCTAGCCCAACAGAGTAATCAGTACAGGCGTATAACCCAAACAGGTAGTATGACGAGATGCTAAAAAAACACTCTTTTGGAATTATAAAAAAAAAGCATAGGCTAAAAATAAATTATGGTCTAAATAGGTACAAACAACAAAATATTAGACAAATGGTCAATCATATGTAACTGGATTGCAATGTAAATAAAAGGAATTTTTTAGACCACTATTTACTAACCGTTCAGGTTATAGGCTTATAGGAAGTGTACCTGCATTTATGTGGCGGGAAAGTGAAAAACTATTTAGGAAAAACCACCCTGAGTACACCTGACCGAGATACAAACCTCAATCTTCTCGTCATCAGAAGTCTAATCTACTGTGAGAGTAGCGCCTTGGACCATACAGCCACCGAATTGGGTAAAAAAAAAATTGAAATAAAATTTAGAGGTTATTAAAATATCCGGGTTACTATGATTTTTGTAAATACTTCAATAATACTTCAAATAATTTCAATAGTATTCCCCTCTAATAAATTACAATCGATTTGTTTATTTTCTATTGAAGTTCATATTAAATATAATACAAGTATTACTACTATAGTTAAAATTATTATGGCATGATCATGAAAGAAAATTAATTATTCTATAATAGGGGAAGCTCTATTTTGAAAACTTAAGTTAGCTCATGTTAACAGGGAAAACTCTTTATAGATGGCACTTAAATCCATTTACACTTAGAACATTGCTACTGTGGTAATAAAAAAGCTTTAGTTTTACTAAAAACTTAACTGCAAGCCTACAATTGCTTCAACAATAAATTTTAATATACTTACCCTGAGATGTGGGCTATAACACTATCTTTAGATAATTTTATTTTAAAATAAACTTTAGAATACCATAAAAATTAGGATTATTACTATACAAGGATATCTAAGGATGAAATATTTAAAAAAAAAAATCCAGTTTTTGGTAATGTTCAAATTTAAATTTTTTATCACCCCTAAATTGGCAATAATCAAATTTTTCGTTTTTTTGTGTTTTTTTTGGTTAAAGCATAAGCCAATAGAATTAAAATTGTGAACATTTACTTCTTGTATCTTAACTAGCCAATGTTCATAAGACATCATGATCAATAACCCTGGCAGGTTAAAAAAAAAGGTTGGAGGACGTGTTGAGTTCATGTGGAACACCCCTTCCTTCTCAATTACCGTACACATCCATGACAATGTTTCAGAAAAACTTAAATATTTAATAAATATACATATTACCCATCCCAGCTTGATTTAACATTTAGGCCTAATTGTTAGGTAAATGGAAGGTTAGGTTTGTTATCTTGGATTAGTCAATAATAAAACAAACATTTTAAATGAATATAGGCTTATAGAAACTACCTAATTATATGGTCTTTATCGAGTTAAAAAAATAAATGTTTTCGTGTTAAAAAGTATTTTAAGTCGTCCTGACTCTAACGCTAAGTTTTAATTTAATTTAATTGTGTTAAAGATTATTTTTGTATGAAACCATTAAGTTAAGAATAGTTTTTGTGTGTCGAATTACTTAAATTTAAAAAATCCCCTGTATTTTAAATTTGTAATAAGCAATAGTAACTTTAAGATCTCAAAGTGAATAAATCATGCTTTCTGTAAAAAATAATGTAGGTTTAAGTTAGGCGTTAAGTAATATAAAGTAACAAATTATACATTCTTAATTAGGCCCTACGATTTCGTCATGAACAAAATTAATGAATACAACTGCAACCTTGTTAATGAGTGCACAAGCTGTCAGAATTGACCTTGAGCTTATTGATCCTTGCACATGTTAACAACCCTTACAAGCCTATACCAGCCCTAAAATGGGCTTAAAGTTAAATAGCACAAAAGTACTTACTAACCTCGAAACAAATTAAGAATACTCCAAATATACAATCAATACTCAAAAACAGGCTTATATACTTTTATTAGAGTATAATACTTTACAAAACGTAATTAAAGTAAGCATTGCACATGTATATTCCAAACTCAAAATGCAATGTGGGCAAAGTGCAAACTTAAAAAGTAGAACCTCCCAAATCATCAATATTTAACACACGCGACACTAGCACTCTCTTCCGGCAGGCGGTTTCTTACAGCCTTAAGAAATATTTAAAATTTGGAGTTCACGGTCTAGGGCTATTTCTTTCGTTCTTATTTACACTTTCAAAAGAATTTTACTCCCTGTGTATCATCAAAAATTATAACTTCCGCTTTTTTCTCGTCTTCCAAAGTTCTTAACGCTTTTATTAATACTTCGGTGTCAAGTCCATGAAATTCTGAAAAAGAAAAGAAAAATTTTCATTAATTTTAAACAAAACAGTAAATCTATCAAAACTGCTGAGTTACTGATAAAAAAATTAAATCTCATTGTCTAACTTAAGTTATAATTTTGTCAAGTCACATTTTAAGTAATAGATTGTTTTACATTTGTCTAAAATAGCCCATTTAAGGGCTTGGTTAATGAACATACTACGGAGACGAATGCTTGTGCAAGCCAAGTTTTCAGCTAAATTCGTTTCGAATTTAATTATTCCCAATAATTGTAGCTTAAAATGTTAAGTCCGGCCCATTTTAAATCCTTATAACAGTTTACTAAAGGAGAAAAGCTCAATTATAAGAGCGTTAAGCCAATTTAACGTGGATGTTAAGAAACATATAATCAACATCTTTTTTCCTCCGCCATCCGGACTTTAAGTATTTTAAGTGGGGTGAGAATCCGATTGGTAGAAATAAATTACTTTCTTGTGTGAATATTTAAGATTATAAATATATTACTATCGTATTTCTTAAGTAACTGCTACACCACACACGACTTGAGCATGCACTATTATAAGTGGAAGTGTCGTGTCGCAGAGTTAGTTTGAATTAAACCTGTAATATGTTCTCATCACTCTGTTTAACATTCATCGGCCAGGTATCATCGGAAATATATTTTCAATGTAAAGTGTGTAGAACAGAGCTTATGTATGGCTAGACAAATTGGGAGAGAACATATTAAGTACATATAGGTGGCATATAAAATAATTGATTTTATTCTTAAGCAAGTATCAAACGTATACATTAACTATTGATTTTTTCATCCACTAACCAAGTTTGAAGGTTTTGTTTGAATTCAATTAATGCAGCAGTGGCGTGGCCACAGAGGGGCTTGACCACCTCCTATCGTAATTTTTGAATGCCCTAAGATGTTTTCCTCTTGACCCCTTTCACATGCACTCTTTATAGCTTTGAGCAGGACAGACATTAATTAGAAGCTGTGGAACCATGGATATGGAGGATGATGAGAACAAGCTGGATATAAAGGAAATCAAACTTGAGGTTTTGAGAAAAGTCAAGGAAGAATAGATATTAATTAAAGTAATGAAAATGAGGAAGGTGATGCTTGTTGATCATATACCAAGCCATAAGCAGTTGCATGTGAATATCATTGAGGGTAAATGTTTTGATAAAGTGTGAAGGGGTCGACCAAGAAAGAAGTAGTTACAATATCTTATTGGAAGTAGAGAATAGTTGCAAAGACAAGGCGAGGCCTATAGATAAAACAATGCAGAACGTAACACCTTACCTACATAATGGCATTATTTAAGTACTCATTGATAGCTATGATTTTAAGAGTAACTTCCCCTATTTTGCCCATAACTAACCTTTACCCGTCAATCGAGCAAGATCACCCCTATGACACTCCTCACTACACATGTGATCAGACTTTGAATATTTATATTGATATGGTTTGCAACAATATGAACTAGCAATGTGATCACTGTATTTTGTTTTTTTTATGAATATGTGACTTAAACACCATTGGAAATCCTTAGAGATGCAGGCCAGATAAAAAGTATATTATTTGAATTATTTAAAGATATAACCTATTTAACATGAATATGAATTTGATATTCAAAATAATACTGTTTGTTTGAATGGAACGTTCCTTTTCATTCTTGGGTTATGGCCCCTAAATGATTGATTTTTAAGTGTTAACTAAATAATTTAGACGTTTTGAAATCGTGCTAGTGATATGCTTTTTTTCTTTTAGCATTTGTGCTCCCAGTTTTAAAAAAGTACTTTTCTCTTTTAATTATCATTTCAGCTTTGATTAGTCTTTATATTCAGAAGAATTATTAAAGATGTCCCCCAATTTGATTCAAATACAAATTCCTACAGATGGTGTAAGTTAGCTAATAAGACTGTTGTCTATGTGTGCTCATCCTTTAATACATTTGATTTATAATAATAGTTTTACCATTTAAATACCAGATAACGTGTATAAAGTAAGCTCCTAGTGTAACGAGCTAGTTTTAATAAAAATAATATATTTACAGCCTTGTGCATTTTACTAAAAAGGTCCTTTTTTAAACTAAATTTTTTCTCTCGTCACCATTTTTACGCAATACCATGAAATGAAAAATTAGTAAGTCAAACTTCTCTACAATATTTTTAATGCGAGAGTGATAATATGCAGAGATACGAGCGCTTTTGGCTTCAATGTCTGATCAGTGAAACTAAGTAACAAAGAAACAACACAGATGAAAATTCTGATTTGTATCCACTAGAATTATCTGCATTATATCCACTAAATCCTGAATTGTATCCACTCTAGATAGTCTCTATTCAGACAGTTTTCAAATAAACTGCATTAGTAAAATTCCTCAATTGTATCCACAAATGGCGGACAATAAGGCTTAAGTTTCAAGCCATAAAGATTCACACGCTTAGAAAAAATTGTAGTAGATGAAAGAGAACATAATGTAAACTAAAACATAAATGATAAGCAATAAAATGCCTATCCTCAAAAGGAATAGTACATGACTAGCCCACCAATCTGAATTTCCTCCTTAGGGAGATACTGACATTCATCACAATTACATCATTGTTTCGGTCTAATCTTGTCCTTCGTTTCATAGTGTTTGGAAGTTTCACGGCGTCTATTATTCTTGTACTAAAATTAAATTTGATTATTGAAGATCGTCGGGTAGTTAAGCAAGTTCAATTTATATTATAAGTATTGTATAATTAAGGTGAAATTTCAATGTTCAAATACGTATTAATTTGCGTACATTTCTTTTGTTTTGTAAACGTGATAAGTTTTAAAAAAAAGTACAAACCTAAGTCAAGCAGGGAAGGTATGGGAATCCCCTCACCCGAATGGAATAAAGTCACTCACTTTCCTTGAAAAAACTATCCTCTCTTCATATTTTTAAACTCCCCTTCGATATTATCTAACGTTAGGTTGAAAATGGCTTTTCATAAAAGTCCAAATTCCTTCTAGAATATAGATTGATTCATCAAATTTTCAAAAATTTGGCAGCGAAGTTATGAGTCATTTCATTTATTTAAAAAAAAATCAAGGTGAAGACTAGTCTAAATAGATCATAGAGGCATCTAATTTTCTATTTAATATTTCCAAGCAAGGGCCACTTCAAATATTTTCTGGAGGTATCTCATCATTATAATTATTTGCAAGGAGGGACTATTGCAAATGGCATACGAGGGCATTCAACATGATCCCCATATGTCCCTAGCAGATGACAATATTGAAGTCAATGAATTTCACGTTTAGGTCAATTTACAAATGGTGTGTTCATGTCCTGACAGCAGTAGCGTCAATGGCTTACTGTGACTACGACGTGAGCAAAGCAGTGGTCAACTCACATTACCAAAATCCCGCCAGAAGGCAGCAAAAGAGTCTCCCTCTAGATTAGATTAGATTAAAGCGAGTTTTTCAATATTGTTTATTATTTTAATATAGGGGCTATATATACCCTGTTGGCCAAGTAAATACCAGTTTTGTCTCTTTTAAATTATTTAAGTTGATATATACTCAAAATATATTGACCTGAAAAAAAAACCTGACACAAGATAAAGATGGTTGCGATTTAATGTTCTAGTAAATACTGCAATCTTTAAAGAGAAAGAATACTTCATTCTTCTCAAAAAAACTTTTGGAGTCCACTTTAAAAGAGAATTAGAGCAAATAATGCCACCTTAAGTTTCAATTTACCTATAAATTAATTTGATTACCAATTGACTTTTGCAGCATCTTCTAGAAAAAAAAAGTGAACGTTGATAATAAAAATGTAAAGAGAGTGTTGATTGATATCTATAAAATAACATAGTATGTATAAAATAACACATACTATTTTGACTTCAAACCATTTTTTTAAAAGGTGTTCCAAATGTTCATTCGTTTAACTGCTGTTGGCTTACAGTACTTAATATATTTGTTAAATAAAATAAAAACAAATTACAATTTAAATAGTTTAACATATTATGTAGTGAGTAAAGAAAATATCCTGCTGCACTCTACCGGAAAAGTGACGAAGCTTCTATACTACGTCCGTTTGTTTATTGTTTCTTCAGTAAAACCCACCCCTATTATACTCTAGTCAAAACTCTATGTAAAAGTGATCAGACTGTGAAGCTTTTTAGTTGCACGATTTGCCGCTATATGAGAAAGAGTTGTGATCGTTGCGACTTGTGCCGTTTTAATATAACAACAGCTGTTCAGATTTATACGATTTTATTTCTGCACAATGGCTTTACATGTCAAAAATAACAATAAATGTAAGTTTCCAGATTGTTTTATAACTAACGTGTCAATGTTTATACGCTCTCAAATTTTGAGAGACGCGAATTGCGGGGGAAAAAAATACAAGAAAGATTTCTGATCAAGAGAACTTTAGAAAAAAAAAATCTAATAAGATTTTGTGAGAAATATTTTTGGGCAAAGATATTCTACGAGAGTGAATTGTAACAGATAGTGATGAAAGAATTTTGCAAAAGGAAAGTGTGCAATTGCTTTTTATAATTCAGGGTTAATTTCTCTATTGATTATTTCCACATTGGTTGATCAATAATTGCAATAAAAAAAACTCCTGCTAGATATCAGTTACCACCACTCCTATGTCGTTGGCTACTTTTGTGTTTATTTATACCAGTGATTTTTTTACTGCCTTGACTTTAGACATTATTTATATAACAAAATAAAAAAGTTTATTTTTTAATTGGGGATGGAGCTCTAGAACCGATACAAATAAAACATTGTATTTTCTCATAACAGCAAATCATTAAGAAATTTCTATTACCATTTATACTTGCAAGTAAACAGCAAATCAAATGATACTATAATCATATTTAAGCCAATTTAATATAATTTGATTTTTTAATATTCAGACATCTTATTAGAATCAAAATCCAGACAAAGGGCCTAAACGACAAGTTGTTATTTGAACACTATAGTTTGAAAATTTCATTTATTTGCCCATGAAAGGTTAGAAAGGGATAAGAAGGGGGTAAGAATGGGATGGTGCTCAAAAACCTTACCCATACATATTTCACTTTTTTTTGTTAAATTTTACAAAATCGGTAATTTATTGTATCAATACACTCGTAAGATATGGATAATCGATAAAAACTAAAATTATATAATTCATATTTGAAAGTATTTGACAACATCACATTAAAAAGTAACACTATTTGTTTAGTTTTTTTTTATGGCACTTGCTATAAAAGTATTAAATTATTCATAGAGGACTCACATCCTGACGTGTTAAATTCTCTTAATATTATTATCACGGGTTGGTAGTAACAATAATTTTGTTGATGCAAGTGATATTATTACAGCCATTTAATTAAATAATGGTTAGGGATGATACTATCAATAATTGTCTTGACACATAGGTCAAATCTAATATTTGAGTAATGTCTACTTGAGGGCGGGAAACAAACCAGGGTTCATTGTAAAGACGGAAGTACCAAAGTTCAAAATTTAAATATTTTTAAATAATAAAATTATATTGAAACTTTATATACCATATGCAAGAATGAAATGAGTAAAAGTGAAAGGTGAGTGGTATTGAGCCTTCTGCAAGAACGTACCCTCTAAGATAGTTAATTAACACTACTCATACTTTCAAATGTAAATTAATATTTTTTTTAATCCACTCAAAAATGACATTTCTAACTCACTCTTCACGTTTGTTTATTTAATTCTTGCAGTCTGCCTTATCCCTTTATTGAAGGAGACTCTAATTTTCGTATTCAGACAAATTACCCTAAATGCTAGGTACTCATCAGGATTAAATCAAAAATCCCCTCAGATGTTATTAGCTAGATGGTAAGACTGAATGATGCCTTAGTGCCCTCATTAGAGATGTGAGACGGAAAATTTTTCGTTTTAGAAAATTTCCCTATATTTTTTCTGGAAAATTTTCAATTAGTATTTCTGTAGACTAATTTCAACTGATTAAATGGATAATAATAGTAATAACAGTAATAATAATAATTAGTGATAGTAGTAATAATAGTAGTAATAATAAGAAACACCTGCTTTGGTGGCCGCACGGTCAGACACATTACTCTCGCAATATACTAGACTGCTGATGACAGGGAGATTGGGGTTCGATCTCAGTCAGGTGTACGGAGGGAAGTTTTTCATAAATTGCTTTCCACTCTCACTACACACAAATGCGGGTGCAAATCCTCTCATTCAACCTTCTGCAGCTCTAACACATTACCGTAATTGGTGACCTGGCGGTCTAGGGGTAAAGTGTCTGACTTCTGTGCTGGGAGTCCGGAGTTCAATTCTCAGTCCCAGCACAGATTTAACTGATTGCCAAACCCTTCCTTCACCTCTGAAAAGACGTGTATTAATCACAACTTATGAATGTGTGGAATGCCAGGCCTCCACCGTGGTTCGGATCCCACGTTAAACTCTAGGTCCTCCATTTCATCTCGGAATCACCCTACCATTACACATTAGTGTAAGTGTGTATAACTCGAATGGGTAGTAAGATATGATGCTAATAATAATTATCATAATTAGTACATAAGCGTATAAACCTGGACAGGTAGTAAGACGTGGTGCTAAAAAAAAGAAGTAGAGAAACAAATGAATGTGATCCTTTGTAAACCCATTATGTTCATAAATGATGCTTCAATTTTATAAGTAAACTAAAATAATTTTAAAGCTGACCCGACATTTATCTCCCCCACTATTCTCCGTGCTTCCTATCTACCCCTTTCCCAACCTAAAGTCTCCTCCCTCCTTTTCTTATAACTCACTCGTCTCTTAACACACTATATTTTGAAGTATACTCGTATATAATAGCTAAGTTCCCCCTTTACAATTTAACCCCTTTACCGTAAGCCACCACTGCAGAAAATTTTCTAATTCAAAATTTCCTGGAAAATTTTCATCTCTAGCCCTCATACATCTAAACATTTTTTAAATGATTAAATAATAATTTATAACCATGTTAATATGTTCTAATTTTACCAAACAAATAATTAGCATGTGATTTATAATACAGTATTTCAAATAAATTTAAAATATATTACAGCAATGAGCAAATGATTAATTGTAATTTGTATGTTATCATTTGTTGTGAGCTATTATTTTTATTTATTAGTTACTAGTTAGTTAGACATTTGGGATAAAATAACTACTGTCAAACAGTAAAATGTAAACTTTGAGGTTCAAACTTACCTTCAAAATTTAAATTGCGTATGCGCTATTCCGCAACAACACTAGCGCCACTTGGCTTCAATGTCTGATCACTGGAACTAAAAAGTAGCCAGACCCGTATATCTTACCCTGGTAAAACCTAAGGCCTAAAGTCCGCCATTTGTGGATACAATTCAGTATTTTTATTAAAGCAGTTTATTTGAAACTGTCTGAATGGAGACCATTTATAGTGGATACAAATCATGATTTAGTGGATATAATGCAGATTATTCTAGTGGATACAATTCAAGGTTTTTATTAACGCTGTTTCTTTGAGAAATGTCTGAATTGAAACCATTCTGAGAGAATACAATTCAGGATTTAGTGGATATAATGCAACTGGATACAATTAAGGATTTTTATTAAAGTTGTTTATTCTAAAACGGTCTGAATGGAAACCATTCAGAGTGGATGCAATTCAGCTTCCCCAAGAGACCCGTTTATCTTAGAGCTTGGGAAGACCCAATATTTCTGCTTAGCTGTAAATTTACAATTATAAACATGTAAACGCCATTTAAACCTAATGCACATGTGCTGATAGATAGCCACCAGAAACTGCATTTGTAGCCACATCCTTGAGATGGATATTAGAACAGTTCTGCCCCTTTAATATAAACCTTAGGAATGGTTTGGGAACTGATGGAACAATCTGTTCTATTAAAGGCAAAACGAACTTATTTCTATTTTAATCTCCTTTCAGTTCTGTTTTTAAATGTGGTGAGAGTAAATGATAACAAACACTTGTGGGTAGAAGAGGACAAAATGAACTCATTTCTATTTTAATCTCCTCTCTGTTATATTTTTAAACGTGGTGAGAGTAAATGATAACAAACACTTGTGGGTAGAAGAGGACAAAATGAACTCATTTCTATTTTAATCTCCTCTTGGTTCTATTTTTAAACATGGTGACAGTAAATGATAACTAACATTTGCACGCACAACTAAACAAACACTTTTATCCACAATTATGTATAGATTATGTTTTTGGTTAGGTCCTGCAAACAATGTTAGACAGACATTTAACTTGTTTTAGGTTTTTATTTGAACTTTATAAGCCTATTGTAATCTTATACATGGCCTTCAAATAAAGGTATTCTTCAAAATTAAGATCAATGACGCAGCAGGAAAGGCAATCCTTTTCTGCTTTGTAAATGGTGAAACCAATAGGTGGCCTCTTGAATGAGCTTATGTAGTTCTTGTTCATTTTCAACATTTGTGAAACAATTATCAACATAAAAGGTCTTAATTAATTTCAAAACTGTGGGTCTGGAATACAAAGTGGAGTCATCACATTTTAATAAAGCCTCTTGTAGATGATGCTCAATCACAACACCTAACAGAAAAGGACTAAAAGATACACCAAGTCCAACTCTGGGGTGACAAAAGACCACTACTTATCCCTCTTCATTCTTATTTATCCGTAAAATTCTTAAAAGAGCTCTATCTTATTTTCACAAGTTTAGTTGCAGGAAAGCCTTCTTAATATCAGATATGACAACAATTTTGTTCACTTTGAAATGCGTTAAAACTGATGGGATATATTAGATTAGATTGACTCCCTTGTCTAAGCACTCATTCAATGATGAAGAACGTTTCTCTTTTGCCGAAGCATAAAACACGCGTCTCACTTTGGTAGTACTGTTCTATTTGACAATATGCCGATGAGGGTGGTAGTGTCCATAGTTTCCTTTTTAAGAATCATTGACAACTTCAATAATACCTTCTTCCAGCCACTAATCTAATATTTGTGATAAGCTCCATAATAAACATCTATCTTCAGATTACATACTGTCGTGTTGAGTCTTCTACAGGTCATATTGTAATTGGTAGACAGGGGTGGATGCCTCTCAATCCAAGGCATGTGGTTTTTATATCGGCCATCCGTGTTCATTGTCACTGTTTCAATGAAGTTTTCCTAAGCTTTTCGCTTGGTTTCTTATATTGATTTTTTTCTCTCTCCTGGATCCATAATTCCTAGCACATCAATATTCCATATATCAGCAGTATTGGCATTAGTGGTAAACAATGCAGTCGCCATAACAGCTGTACTGTCACATACTTCTTCTCCGGGGACCTTAACCATCAGATCCCAGCCTAGTAGTGTTTCAAATGAAACTAAACCACATTGTAGGATGTGACGCCGACCGGTTAGCAACTTTCCGGTCACATCAGCACCTATCAGAACCTCTAGAGGAATAAGTCCTTCAACAATCCCTGTTATTTTGATGGGGTTGTCCTGCAGTTCTTGGGTCCAGAGATCTTCACTGATGTGATATGTACCCCCATATATTGTTGGCTGATCCAATGCTTGGCAATTACAATAATATTTCCCATCCAGGCAACCTAACTTGATCTGAAAACACTCATGTTCAAACACAGCTGCCCGAACGTCACCAAACAAGGCACAGATAATTTTGTACCTCTTTAATACAGAATAAATAACCTCTCTCTAGAGCGGCACTCTTCAAAACATAGGATTACTGTGCCAATAAAAGCACAAACATGGCGCTCAGTTCCAGCCCCCCTTAGTAAAACAACAAGAGTCTGTAGGAAAAATCCAGTGGTTGTATGGTTGGCTAAAGCATTCTCAATCACTGGGTTTGTTTATGCTTGGCTGGTTTCAGCTGTTGTTTCATGTGATTTACTAAAACCTTCTTTGTTAGAGGCAAGATCATCACACAACAGAACGATTTGCATTTTCCACAGTTAGCACACCTTAAACTAGCATTGCACCTCTTAGAAATGTGCCATGTTCTCAAACACATAAAAAGCAGCATCCATTACTTTTCAATATTTGTTGTGTTTCATTAAAGGTCATCTTCTGTGCCTTAAAACAATCTTCACTGGAATGCCCTTTGTCACAAAACACACAATTTCCTATTTTTATATGAGTACCTTTAGTGTTTAATGTTCAACCTGGTACTTGCCTCGCTTCTTTCTTGTTAATCTATGGCTCGTTCCTACTCCAAAACCAGGCACAGCAAAGGAAATTCTTTCTTCTCTTTCTACTTCACTCTTCGTGAAAGCCATATCACTCAGCCTACTTCTGACTGTCCCTTCTCCGTCAGGAGATAGAAGTGAAGAAGTGATAGAGTTCCTCTGCCACACGTGTAATAGATCTTCTGGTATGCATGACTTTACCAGGGGGTACAACTTAGCAGCATACTCATTGGTTGTAACACCAAGAATATCTCAGCCTCTTCAGTAGGGCTCAATTTTGTCATATAGTGTGGAGAGGCCAATTCAAAGCATTGTGTAGTACTAGCTTTAGCAACTCTTTAACATAAACTTCTAGGAGATCATCTTGACCAAATCTCGACTTCAAACTATCAATCACCAGAGAGTAATTATCTCTATTTGGAGGGAAACTTTCCACATGCTCCCGAACCTCTGTACCAAAAATTGTGGGCTGTAATAAGTATTGGAATGTATCCTCTGGAACAATGTCATAATCCTAATGAATCTTCTTGAACTGACTCCAGAATTGCTGCCAACCTTTCACATCACATCCAAACTTCTTTAGTTCAATCACTGGAAGTTTTAATTTCCTCCTACATACACTGTTTATGCGAGCACTTACACTAGTGGTGTCATCATCACTCACGTTCATAACCTTCAAAGTTTTATTCTTACAAACATATTAAATTTCATCGGTGTACCTCGGGATCAGGATATATGAGGATCTTTATAAGGTGGCAGCATTTTGTCACCTAGATCAGATGAGGATATTTGTGATTATGTACAGACCATAGACTAAAAGTAGTCAGATGATGCATTTAGTGGTGACAAGTCTGCTCTTATTGCACAAGGTAACAGTGGGAGTAGTGATCCAAGCAAACTGGGCTGAGTTAAAAAAGGGAGAGAAATAGCATATTTCATTGGATGATAGGACCATATAGACAAAGCCTAGTAAAGGAAAGAGGAAGGTTAGCAAGGAGTGATTGGGGGATATTATCTCATTTGGCAAGGCAATGGTACTGTGCATATGAGTCAGGAAATAATATATTATTTACTTAAAGTACCGAAGTAGAACAGAGGAAGGAAATAAATTAAACCCCAATTAAAATAAAAGGCCACCATGTGTAAGATGTACCCCCAAAGCAAAAGGTAGAAAGAAAGGTTAGGCATAGGCCATGTATGACATAGTGGTTTAATACTCGATCCAGGTTTGCATTCTTCCCTCCTGACTAAGGGTGAAATATCACTCTTAACCATGGCAATTACCTCACTAATAGGTATCAATAAAGATCCCGACTAGAATTTGTCAGCCGGCTACAGCGTTGAAGTCTCTTGATTTAACTATTTATCTTTGAATAAATTAATTCCTTGTTATCTCCATAAATTTATATTGTTTAGTAGATTAATTGAATGAATTTCTTGAGCTAACAATTTCTCTTTGAATAAACTAATTCCTTGTTATATTCATAACTTATATTGTTTAATTGACTAAAGAAGTGTAACAATCAATTAATTGCTGTTCTACCAAAGTATGTTCCTTATAATATTAATTTCACATTTCTCCTTACTACAATTAAAATGAATTTAACTTAAATCAATAGGGAGTGTTTACAACGAAAAGACTAAAAATGTAATTTCAACCTCTAGGAATTGGGAAGAATATTTTTTAGCACTGTTTGATCCCATGCAACCAGATTTTTCTGTGAAGCATTGGGTCTGGAACAGGGTCAACTCAGCTTTGTGAGAACAATTGACGAGGTACTTGAATATAGAAGTAGCAGCTCTGGTTTAGAAAATTGAGATTAAGACCAGAGGGTTCGTTGTGCTGACCACATGACACCCTCTAATGCAAATGTTGGCACTATCTTTGTCAACATGCGGCGGTCACTCAATCGGTATAACTTGCTTGCAGACTGACACCATGGAGGTTCCTTTTCCTTAATAACTTTTTGGATTATAAAGCATATGTAGCAATTGCATTAATGTGAAAGGGATGAAGGAGGCTGAATTTAGAGGGAGTATACTCATATTTGCATGGGGAGAGAGATTAGAAAAACATTTAGGAAAAATACTCTCATTACACCCAACTGTCATTCAAAACCCGATCTCTTTACCATTGGCAGTCTAGTCTATTGCAAGAATGACACCTTAAGTCAATCAACCATCAAAGCATAAAGAATAAATAAAAAATAGGAACTATAAAAGAATTTGCCAATTTATAGAACCTTATATATCTGGTTAAAAAGATCAATTCAAAAGTAGTGTTAAGATTGGTACTTTTAGTAATACCTCAGAAGCTGCCATTGTAAAGTCTGATTTTCATGAGATGCTTGTTATTTGAAAACTGGAAAATCATGTTTCAAAAATGGTTGAAAAATAATATTACAATTGTATTTATAGTTTTACCATGTTTAATTAGTCGGCCTAATGCAAAGATGAACTATACAGTAATCCATAAGGAAGTATTATTGGTGGTTTTTATAACTTTTTAAACAAACTTTAAAATTATTACCTAATCAATAAATTAAATAAGATATACATATTTATAGAATGCCAAAATTATAGACTTGCAATGTTGGTGGTCAAAAGTGGGCTTCCTAAGAAAAAAAATATCAGGGTTTACTGAGTTGCTCACTCCGCTGAATTTGTATTGAACTTACCTTCATCGCAAGTGTTGTCACCTTGTGTGAGTTCAAAGAGTGTACACACAGTGTTGATCATACCATTGTTCTGTGCCCAATCGTACACCATACCTCCCCACTCTTCTAGAGTGTGCCAGTAGATGTGCCATCTACAAACAAATATAAATAGGTCTATTTTATATTAGATTACATCATTAACACTAATAATAATTATCAACAAATAGTATATTCAACTTTGGATTTAGAAGGTAGAGTTCAAGCCACCTCTGCATATAATAGGAATATTTTTTACCTTGTGGTTTTCATCTTCCTAGCTTCATTAGCTTAAAATCTACCCTCATCACCCTTGTTTTTTAGAATTAATATAATTTACTAATAAAATTTGAATAAAAGAATTACTAGTAGTAAGTGCCCAGTCTTTAGAATGAAGGATAGTGTTAAGAAAAATTATTTTAAATCCATTAAGAAAAAAACCCAGTGTGATTTAACTAATAACCTAAGATTTATTTATTTCCACTTGTGTTGATTAACATATAAATCTAAAGTAACTGTTACCTGTTTTTCATTCTATCCAATGGTTCTGCATTTTTTGTTTTAGCCAAGTCATCTAGAATTAATTGAATTCCTTCTTGAGATAACTGTCCTATATCTAGAGTTAAGAAAAATATATATTAAAACTAATACAGTAAAAAGATTTTAAAAAGCTGCTTCAGCTAAAGGTAAAGAAAACTTGCACTAATTTTTTTTAATATCCTTTAAAAAATCCCCTATAATCACTATATAATTTAAATTTTGTTTATTTTGTTTCTATCCCAACTGGCTTGTGGGTCGCTGGATCAAAAAAAGAGCTTTTTTTAATAGAAGAAATTAACTTTTCATAGCATTAGCATATCTACATACTGTACCAGTTAACACACACAACACACATTACTTTTAAAACCTTCCGCCACTACTGTAAATCACCCCCTCCATTAAACTATTGGATTTCATTTTCTCACTCTACATATAAATCAACACCATTTACCTAATATAAGGCAATATTAATTTTTATTTGAGAAAATGTTTTGTAAACAAAATTGTATTATATGATTTCTGGTCTTCCATTAGTATAATAAATGTAACAGCTGTATAAGATAGAAGAATAGATTATTTAATTTTTGAATGAAAGTATTCTGGTGAGATCAAAACAGCAATTTTCTTATGTCTATAATAATAATATGTAGAGTTTGTATGTCTAACCGTCAAGAGTATTGTGTGATATCTTACACAAACAGAGGGTTGAAATTTTAAGATTATTAGCTTCCATGGACAAATATGTACACCTTAATGGAATTTTAAATTTTTTATTAGTTTTTAAATTTATTAAAAACTGGGTTGGAAGAAATAAAATGAAAAGATTTTATTCTGTTTGTTTCAAGCAAAGAAAAGTGTTGCCTGGGGTAACTACGCGTTAGGAACTCGAAAGTTTATAACTGCACCTACAAAAATATGCCACTCATCCTTATCTTGAGCTAGCTCTCTCTATCCATTCCACCTCATTATATCCTATCCCTATCTTGAGCTAGTTCTATCCATTCCACATCATCACACCCTATCTATAACTTGAGATAGTTCTATCCATCTCATTACACCCTATCTCTTTCAGGTCTATTCTAATATTATCCTCCCATCTGCGTCTAGGTATTCCCAATGGTATCTTGTCATTGGATTTGCCAGTTAACACCATGAACACCGTTTTATATTCTTCCATTTGTGCTGCATGTCCTGTCCAACATAATCTACGAGACTTGATTATCCAAACAATGTCTTGTGATGAGTATAGGGTATGTAACACATCATTATGTAGCATCCTCCAATCCCCAGTAGCCTCATCCATTCTTTGACCAAATATATTCCTAAACACCTTGTTTTCAAACAACCTAAATATGTTTTCATCATGTAACATAAAAGGCCCCGTTTCACACCCATAGAAAACCGGTAAAATTGTTTTGTACATTCTGAGTTTTACATTCCTTAAAAGCAATGAGAAGATAACTTACTGGTTGAGTAACAGCATCCATTTCCTAATTTCCAATCTAATATTGTTAATGCTGGTTAAAATAGTTCCTAAATACTTAAACTCATTAACCCAATCCAATAATATGGTGCTTGAAGTAATCGCTAAATTATTGTCTCCAATCTGTGTTAACTGTGTGACTATATTCTTAGTCTTTTCAGCATTCTTCACTAACCTATAATAAAATTTCTGCATTTCTTGCAACAGCTTCATTACTATTGCCCAACAAAGATAAATCATCTGCACATCCTAGTAACTGCAATGTACTGTTTAGTGTCTCTTCCCTACTCTCTTTAATTACACTATTATCACATTCTAAGGCTATATTAAAAAGTTAAAAAGTTAAAAAGTGGAGAGAGTTCATCTCCTTTCAACCTATTATGTATTTGAAAGTATTTTATAAGTGACATCCAACCTGTACCCTGCCATGCATGTATGTCAAGCATACCTCAATTAGATTGAAAAGTTTTGTGGGCATCCCAAACTTGACAAACATTTCACATTATTTGTTTCTTTTAACTGAATCATTGGCAGTTTTAAAATCTATGTATAATTGATGCAGTCATATTGAATTCCTACTTTGTTTCTAATATATGCTGGATGGTAAAGATCTGATCCATTGTTGATCTATTTTGTCATAATCTACATTGATGATCCTTGATTATTTCCACAGTATATGGCATCAATCTCATTAAAATTGTATTGGATAAAATAATATAGCATGTTGGTAGCAGTGAGATACCTCTATAGTTATTACAATTTAATTTATCTCCCTTTTTGAAAATGGGTATATTATACTTTTCTTCCATTCTTGTGATAATACCCCATGGCTCCATATGGAACATAGTAGTTCCGGTTTATGAATTTCTATTAAGTACTAACATTTCACCACCTCGCATTATTAATATTTTTGAAAAAATATGGGATTCATAGCTAAAAAAAACTCACTCTAAACCAGGTTTTATCTTTTAGCCAAAGTATTTAAAAAAAAATTGTCTATAGATTTATAAAAATACCATCTTAACTACAGGCCTATCAGCCATTTATGATGTGTGTCCAATCATAAAAAGTCAAATGACCTGCAAGTTTGATATTGGGCTGCATAATGTGAAATCTACAAAATAGACAATATAATTTCAATGATATTAAGAAATAGAAAAATTATGGCTCATTAACAAAAGTGTCCCAAAAACATAATTATTTGGTGGTCAAACATTTTTAGCAAGATTTAGCGTGCATAATATGCCTGTTTTAGTTTAAAAGTAGGACAAATGCTGTACACAATATAACTGAGACTTTCAGTGTATCACTAGTTAAATATTTCCTGTCTAATATGGGTTTAATTTAGAGATGGGACGCTCGAATCCTCAATTCCTTGAAATCTATGGTATTCGAGATAGGTAAAAAATCTCAAAAACAATTATGAAGACTTTGACCTCAACTAACAATTTTAAGCAATCTGTAAAAGGAAATATATAAATATGTAGGCCTATATTTTGGAGAGAAGAAAAATAATAAAAAAAAGGTCAAAATTGTTTTAATATACCTACCAATTGATTTAATAAAAAAAGGGTTTTTTTATGACTTTAAAGTCATGACAAACAAAACAACATTTGCCTTAAAAAACCTTTTTAAATTAGATTTTAAAAAATGTATCCTCAAATAAAATTGAATATCTATTTTAAAGATTCGAGAATGTGAATTTTTGATTCAAAAGAAAATTTAAGATTCAGATCAACCCATCCCTAGTTTATTTTCATTAATACCTGCATGAGTGGGCACGCAGACTATGTCAGGCTCATTTACCTTGGTTTACCAATGGTGGAGAAGTCGGGATTCAATTCTCTGCCTGGTTTATTAAGAGTGGTTTTCCCCATGGGACTTTCTCAACCTATTATATATAAGTTATAGAGTGGGCAAATTTCCAACAACATAAAACCCCTTTATAGTCCCTATTTAAATTAAGCCAAGTTGCTACCCGCTTCAGTAGCCGCATGGTCTAAGGTACCCCTCTCGCAGTAAACTAGACTGCTAATGTTGGAGAGATTAGCGTTCGAATCTCTGTCAGGTGTAATGAGGTTGATTTTTCCAAAATTGTTTTCACATCGGCTTCCCTGCAAATGCTGGTACACTTCCTCTAAATATAACCTTCCTAATCCCTAAAACTATTGGTGTAATTTGTATAGAGGCATGTAAATCAAACAGGTAGTAAGGTACTGTGCTAAAAAAAGTTACATTGCTAATATTCCTAGTGATGTAGGGCATGCATTTTGTTTAACCTGAAGGGTCGCAGACTCACAGTTCCTCCTTGACTGATTGCACTATGTGTCTATCTTAAAAACTACAACATACTGGTGGAAATGTGTAAGGTTAGATTTCTACCTTTCAAGGTAAAAGGTGTGTACATACCTTAAAGTGAGGAGAATAAATTATCCCCTTTCCTTTCTTTCATAGCTTTATTCCAAAATGAATCTAATCAACCCAAAACTCTGTGATGTATTTCTGAAATATATTTAGGGCTATGGTTTTAAAGCAGCATCCCCGCTTTTTGAAAAAGAGTTTTATACAATAAAAACATATAGGCCCCCTAGCATTATTAATCATAATCCCGGTATTAACGTGAAAGTTCTCCCTGAATAACTCCTTAAGTTAAGTGAATATAAAGTGTTTGTTAATGCTGGGATCACGATCAACTTAACTTTAACTTAATGTTAATGTAATAACTCGAGCCAAACATCTGCATTCTAGAGCACCTATGTGTTTTGATCTGTGATTTGTAGGCCTACTATTTGTAGAGTGATTATCTGTTAATGTTTGCAGTTTTCAATCAATATAATATATATTATTAAACTTTTTTGATAAATTTAGCTTTCCTATTTTAGTTTAATTATTTTGTTTCACTGTCTGATTACTAGAACTTAAGCTAAAGAATAAACCTTGGTCATAAAACCAACAAATGAATCACTAAATAGCCCTGTAGACATCACTCGCATAATGATTGGCTGGCTAGATCTCACCTGATACCCTTCATGTAAAGTTCACTTAATGTAAAATACCTCCCAGGACATCTATTATGTTAAGTTAACTGCAAGTGAACATTAAGTTAACTGCATCATGATCGCTTCCATTTAAAACGACAAGAAAAACCTTTGTTAGGTTACATTAAGTTAACCTTGGATTACATTTAAAAACACGAGGAGAACCTTTATGTAACATGAAAATTAAGTTGATCGTGAGCCCGGTATTATGGCATAGAATAAAAAGGATACTGTTGATGGATGTATTATTAAATAGTGGACTGCGTTGAGCTTCCCTAATATCCAGCACACTTTGTTTTGCTAAACGATGATATTCTAGCACCAAGACTCGCCAGGCAACAATTTGTTTTGATCGTGTTTCTGCATGTAGCTGTATTCTGGAGAAAAAAAAACAATAGTTGACATGTTTTTATTAACCTACAAATAGTTTAACAAATACTAAAATATCAAGGCAAATTTTGAAAAAAAAAATCTTCCGGGAATATGTGGACATAATGAATTAAAATAATATATATACAAAATCATGACACAAACTTAGGAATCAAAACTGTCACCCAAATGTATTGACAACAAATTGATTTAATTTTGTTTGTGGACAATAGAATTCGAGGAATTAATATAAATACATTGAAAATATACAGAATCTCATACTAAAATACATAAGTGATTAGTAAAAACAAGTAATTTACGTAAAAAAAGGAGGAAAACTATAGTGCCAAGGCCACTCTATTTCAGCCATCACTAATTACTTGTCAGAGATTGGTCTCAGAGACTCAGGCACACTAAACACAAACACATCCCGATCACAGATCACACATGTATTAGTCAAATATAAATGACTCATATCTATTTGACACGAAAGGGTTTGCTAGTCTTAAGATAAAATTATGTATATAGTGTTTTCCGCTCTGAAGCTGCACCCTATATTTTTTAACGGTACTTATATAACTCAAATTTACAGTCTTAGTGACTCAGTAAATATTTTATTACTTATTATCGAACTTAAATATTATTTTAATATTGATGAAAGTTATTCATTTCTGTTTTCCCCCAATATCTTAGCCTTTACATCTCACCATCACCAATAATTGAGACAAGAACCAATTGTTATTATTTGGTTAAATGTTATTCTTTTACATTAATATAATTGTATCTTTTTATGTCACTATATTTTACATTACTTAATATAAGTATTAATTTTAATATCTAGTTTATATCTGCAAACATAAATTCATACTATTCAGAATTTCACAAATTTTTTCTACCCTCAGTGGCGGCTTAAGGGCCGGGTGAATCGGGGTGCCAGCTTGAGGGGGGCGTCAATCAGAGCACAAACCTAACCTAATATAACCATGGCGTTATAAAAAAAATAAGCTCCAAACCTAAAGTACGATAACCTTGGAATTATAGTGGAGTTGCTAAGCATAACAATAATTGTTCACTTTTTGATACTAACGTGACATTTTACATATTATTATAGTTATTTATGCTGAGTTAAATAGAATAGTGCCAAAATAATTGTTTTACATTTGCCATCTTAAAAAAAATGGTGCACTAAAACGTTTCTTTATAATTATAACGTAAACCGTTAACTATGTCAAAGTGTTGGTTTTAGTCCAAAAAAAAGAAGAAGAAGGGGAGGAGAACATTGTCTACCAAACATGCTATAGTTTTCTTTGAAATCCAAATAGTTTTCATATAATCATGCAGTGAAACATTTAGAATATGATCACCATTTGTGCAGTTTCTCTTCGGATTATTTTCCTATCACGCCCAGTTTACTTTAAATTTGGGGACTATTTTCATATTTTCCTAGAGTCCTTTTGCAATGGAAATCTGGTCGGTGACAGCTAGCAGAAGATGTAAAAACAGTTTAAAGAAAAACATAATTACAAATAATTTTCATTTTTTGTGAAATTTGTAACAACAAATCCGTGAAACCTCCTTTACTAACCCATTATGCAGAAGGCCCAAATAGAAACAGAAAATTAAACAATCATATTGAGTTGTTTGAGTGATATAAGTTACAATAGTCTGAGAACAGACTACTGTTACTCAGGCGCACGCAACTCACCCGGTTGCGGAAACTAGTTACAAGACGGTCATCCTTTGTACCCTTATCTTAGAAACCTCATGACATACTTAAATATAAATAAATAACCTATGGGTGCGCTTAAGATGTGAAACCAATTTACCACAACATAAAGGAAAAACCAGAGATCAATTTTAAATGTTTATTTATAATAATAATAATATATAAAAAGATATGAAAACCACGTATGATGGTACATATAATAAATACGATTAACGTATTTTAAGAATATATTAAAGGTTAAATACATATAAATAAATGTTAATAGAAACGGTTATTTCAGATTTCAGTCTTCATTAATATCAGTAAATTTACTTTAAAATTATATGAATTTAACAAGTCTCAGGTTGTTTTATGAAATGCTTACAAAAGAATATAATAATATAATACAAAAATTATTAAACTCATCTTTCAAAAGAAAAAAAAACCTATTTACAAAATTAATAGAATGATCCGCAAGACTAAATTTAACCATGAAAGTAATTGATATTTAAATGAATCACAATTAGATAGGAATAGTAAACAAATCTGAATTAAATAGGCTTAATTTCCTATAGATTCTAAAAAGAGCAAGAGTGATTGCCTTGGATTTTCTTATATGACATTTAATTTTATCTTGTACCAAAAATGTTCCTTAGCCATTTATATGACTTAACAACTGCAAAGATATTAAGGAATTTATCACCAAGCATTACCAAAACAATCTTAATTCTTTAATATTTCAAATAGATTAAAAATCCTCCAAGAATAAATACGAAAGAAACATCAAATTTACTCGCAATAATAACATAGGATATTTCAATAATTAAGTTAAGACCTGCCATAATAGTTCAATATCAGTAAAAATTTACAATTCGTTTTTAAACAAAAATAATTAAATATCAGATAGTACTTTAGAATTTTTTTTCTATCCATTTCTAAGAGCAAAAATAATTCGTACAACAATATTTAACTATCGATGTATATCGACCCCAGCAATGAGCTCAGTGTTCATTATTATAGTCTTTGGAAATCTTTATAAATCAACCACGATCAAATTGTAGCGTTTATTACCATAAAGCTACAAGAGTGAAAGAAATCAGCAAGATTAGACACTATTAAAAATAAACGAGAGTGAACTCACCATTGCCCCATTTCGTAGTTGCGCCTCCCAAGTGGACTTCCCGCACAAACACTACATTCCACGATAATCATTTTGCTTAGACTAACCGCGTGAAGATTGTGTAAGCTTGGATTGTGATTCAGCGCGAGGCATGTTGGGAAATGTGTTATGTATATGCCCGAGAAGACGGTGCTATGTAAAAACATTTCTTCTAGGTCTTTCCCGATGCTACTCAACTGTTCGATCCCCTTCTCGCTATCCCTTCCCTCTCTTTCTTATTATCGTGTTTTCCTTTGTTTTCGCTACCCCCTCCTCCCCTCACTGAGTGGGAATGTTAGCGTATATAATGGTGTAAATTACATGGAGGTTTTACTCTTGTCAGGATACTGTCCCAAGACACATATAGGTGTTCAGGATGTTATAAGGTACAAAATTCCATTTCAGCTATTATATTTTAAAATTCTATTTCGGCT